>JAODXR010000012.1:65036086-65048443 GCA_028877395.1 Cathorops festae
TCAGATTGTAGAGAGACTGCACTGCTGCAGCTGGGAGAGACTGCAGGTGCTGAGTTGGAGGATGTGATACGACACAATGACCCTCTGTGGAGGAGAGGAACCACACCACACTAACTCACAACTCACATTAGAAATCTCTCAATAATCATCACACCACACTGCACACAGTCCATCACATCCACTACTGTAAGATCAATAGTTTCCCAGTCCTCTCAGTCATGTTGTTACCTGTCACATCTAAAACATCTATAGAAATAAGAACAGCTTTAGAGATAACAGATCCGTATCTGCACTGATGGCTGGTTCTGATATTGAATAAGGTTAAATTGATCAATTTTACTCCTCATTTCTGACTTGCTGTTACTTTTATGACGCTAATAGAGATGAGTCTTATAACACTCACTGTGACATGCAGTGTCATTGAATAAGCATAAATAATAGGTGTACACACTCATTAAAAGACACAGAGATGTCAAAGTTAAATCCAGTGATTAATGTCTGTATTATTTCTTGCTGTTTAAGGTCCCTTGGGTTTGATCAGTGTTCATGGTGTCCTGACATTGACTAACTCACAGGTTCCTAACCCTGGTTTACCCCTAGTCCACCCCAGAACCCCCTGTCCTGCACATTTCAGCACTTTCCCTGCTCCAAACACACCTCGTTTAATACTTCAGCTAATTAACATTCCTTGCTGAGTTGAGTGAGTGTGTTAGTGCAGGTAAAATACTAAATGTGCAGGACAGGGGATGCTCCAGGACCAGAGACAGGAAGCTGTGGACAAACAAATAAACTCTAGTTACATACTGGTAGGAATGCCATTGCAGAGGGGAGTTAGGACTATTCTAAGGGCCAAGCACTGACTAGGGGCCCTTAGATGACAATATTAATATTATTACCATATGTAAGTTAATTTAATAAAAATATGTTAATAATGTTGTCTTTTAAAATGAACAAATACAACAACCTTCTGGTTTGGTTTTACATTATCCCCAAAAGTATTAGACTAGATAGTTTGACTGAGAGAACTTGGAAACAGAACTTGGAAGCAGAATTGATGGTGAGCCCTCACTAGATTGAAACCATCATGAAGAAGTCAAGTTACCAGAAATGTAAAGAGAGGTAGCAGAAAGCTGAGAGAAAGAGAAAGGACTGACAGTTAGTCACCCAGTTTTTTTCCAAAGAAAGGTAGCTGATACATTTATTCACTGACCTTCCTTTGGTGCCTATTAACCTCACATGCTAACATTTGTAACCCTGTTGAAATCTGTTCAGGAGACTAAAAATAAGTTCATATTGGAATAAATAGAATTTAAGTTAAAAAGTGAACATTTATTGGTCAGCAGTGAGGTTATATTGTTCAATGAAAAAAGTGAATATTAGGTAATGTTGCTATTGTTTACTGAACATGCCATTTAAAATGTTGTTAATTATTGTTTTGTGAAAATATGCATTGAAATTTTATTTATTTTTTTATATGCTGGTAAGAATAAGAAAACCTCCCACAAATGTTTTGTTAATTTATTTTATTTCTGGAACTTTGGGGAATAAGCCAATCACATTCGGGGTCTGAGGACAAGGAAGTGGGCGGAGTTAAGGAGCGGGACGTGAGGAGCGGGATGTCTGAAATGGAGGAACACGCGAAGTTTAAAGTAATATCTATGCCATTTTTAGTGAAAGCGTTCGACCTGGACTCTTAAAGAAACTTTAATGGTGATAGTGTTGTCAGTTTGGGTGGACTACTCAACGGAAGACAAAGTTTAGTGCAATTAGCTGCTAATACAGTGACTAGTGCGTTCACATGGACTTTGCCTGGAAGCAAGCAATCAGCAAACTCAACAAGTAAAGCCTGTGTGGAATTGCATGTGATGAGGAAAATAAAGACCTCGCTGGAGTCGGTTAGCGTTGCCGAGTGGAGGACTTTACCGACATCGTTTACTGCGTGACTCCTCAGCTGCGTGAAACTTCTCTCCTCTGCTCAGACTCCTGCCTCCTGAGAGCCCACGTGTGTGAGACTACATCAGCTAAGATGCTAATGTTCTCCTTTGCTCTTGTGGTGAATCAGCCCTTCTGCTGGAGCTACGTCCAGGCCTGCAACTTTTGAACTGGGTATCTGAAAATATTTAATTTTATTTTGAGTATTGCCGGCTACTAGGCTGTTATTTATTTTGGGCCCATAGTGTACCTTTGAGCATTTGGATTTATGTTTATCTTTAATTTATGCTGAGTTTGTTTCTTTATTTTATGTTTATTTAAATGCATGTGCCAATTTGAATACTTGATGCTAAATTCTATTTAAGTAAATGGTTCATATTTTCTAACCCTTTGTGTTTATTGACTACTTTTGAGATTTAAGTGAATTAGTTAAGGAAAATTACGAGGAATTTCGAGTTAAAAGCATAAGTGTTAATCAAGAGTAATTCTGCACACATTGGGTTGACCCTACTAATTTGGTAAGTGAAACCCCAAGCTATGTATATATTTTAAAAGAACACAGGTTAGCCACCTCTCACATTAGTTAATACACGCTAGAGAGGCGCTACAGTAGTAATAGTAGTTGTTTTTGTAGTGGTAATGTTTAACCAAGATATTGCACATATACAACTTAAAATATTAAAGTCCAAATGAAACAGCTTAATTTTACTGGTTGGAGAAGCCTATATTTTTAAATAAAGATATGAAGTGAAATTCAGATATTTTTAGTAAAGTCAGCTTAATTTTATGTCTAAAAATGGCCCCAAAATTTATGCATTTTCTCCATAAAATTATGGATGCAAAGATCTTGTACAAATTTCATACGTGAAGTTATATGGTTTCCCTGTATTTTGTATGGGAAAATGCAATTTTTTGGCTAATATGGTGTACACTGATTTTTATACAGGAAAATTGCATTTTGTATCAGATTTTTTTTTCTGTTAGTCCGAGAATTTTCTTAGCATCCACCATTTATTTTTTCAAACACATATGCCCAATGAAACAGAAATATTTTTGATTTATGTGGTTCCTCCATTATCATGATAATTTAGGGAGGCGATACTGGGAGTCGCTGTTTATACAACGGCGACTGTAGTACCTGGCGATTTCTGGTTTCACTTTCCTAAACATTTTAATTGCTGATAGACATTATATGTAGAAACAGATGACCAACACTCGTTACTCCCACCAGTCGTCAGTAAACTGGAAAAGTACTGCATGAAGAGTAATGGCAGTAACGACCGTTGGTAACTGTAATGATATGAACAATTGATTGGTCATCCTGAATGATGTAATTCCCTATGAGCTAGATAGGTGGCGCCTGTGCATTTTATAAAAGCCTAGTGTTAGAACAGACAGTAGTATTGTAGTATTGAACACAGTGGTGTACGCCTGTAATATGAGTGTGCAAGTTTAATAGATAAAGACCGTTCTCTTCAAGTACCCGTGTGTTTATTGTAGAACCCACAACACAAATGAAACATGGTGTCAGAAGATGGACTTGGGGAGAAACTTCGACAGTAACAGCGAATTGGAAAGGATTGACTGAAAACGTCTGATGCTAGTCCACAGAGAACATAGCAAGCTAAGTCAACTGAGGATTGTTAGCCTGTTTTCCGCAGGAGAAAAAGAGCATAACAAAACCAAAGATGCAAGCGCTACAACCACCACCTAATCTGCAGCTGACAGGTAATGTGGCTGAGAATTGGAGGAAGTTTAAGCAACGTTTTCAATTGTATATATCAGCAATTGGTGCCGAAGATAAACCTGCGAAAGTGAAAGCATCAGTGTTTCTACATGTAGTGGGCGAAGATGCGTTAGAGGTTTATAACACCTTTCAGTTTGAAGCTGAAGATGACAAAATGAAATTGGACAAAATACTAAAGAAGTTTGAGGATTACTGTATCCCGAAAAGAAACGTCACGTTTGAGAGGCACAGATTCTTTACATGTGTTCAGAAAACGGGAGAGACCATTGATCAGTATGTAACCGAATTGAGGAACAGAAGCAAGACGTGTGAATTTGGAGGACTGACAGACGAGTTGATAAAAGACAGGCTTGTTGTCGGAATTCCAGATAACGGTCTACGAGAAAGGTTACTGAGAGAGGAAAAATTGGATTAAGAGAGAGCACTGACACTGTGTAGAGCAGCGGAAACAGTCAGAGCGCAAGCAAAAGCACTGGTCGGTGAGAGTTGCAACGTCGATGCAGTGAGGAGAGAAGAACGAGGAGCAGTCAGGAAGAAAAGCAGCGCTCCCGACGTCAAGAGTGAAACGAAACCAGCGCACAGAGACGTGCAAGGAAAAGCATGCAGTCGATGTGGCACGCAGCATCCTCCCAAGAAATGCCCCGCGTATGGTAAAGTGTGTAATAATTGCAACAAAAAGAACCATTATGCAAGGCAGTGTAAGAGTCAGGCACAACAGAGCAAAGTGCATACTGTGAATGAGAGTGACTCTGAGGAATTCTATGTGGATGTAGTAACTGAAGAAAATGCAGACAAGAAAGATTGGATGCTGAACCTAAAAGTGAATGACACAAACATTGTGATGAAATTAGACACAGGAGCTCAAGCAAATGTGATTTCAGAGACTGTGTTTAACAAAATCAAACCCAGACCTAAAATACATGCAACAAAAGTTAAAGTGAGTGGATATTCCGGAGCAGCAATACCTGTTAAAGGAAAATGCATGGTCAAAGTGACACACAAAGACAAAGAGCATACACTGGCGTTCATAGTGGCGGCCGGGAATGTGCAGACCATATTAGGATTAGCTGCCTGTGAGAGACTGAATCTAGTGAAAAGAGTGCTAGCAGTGGAAAATGCAGATACAGAGTATGATGAACTGATGGAAGATTACAAGGATCTGTTTCAGGGTCTAGGCTGTCTTCCTGGAGAGCACACGATCCAAGTCGACAAGACAGTGCCACCAGTCATTAATCCATGCCGAAAAGTGCCATTTGCTCTTCAAAAGCCCATGAAAGATGAATTGGACAGGATGGAAAGGCTGGAAGTGATCGAGAGAATTGACGAACCAACTGACTGGGTGAGTTCTCTGGTCATTGTGAACAAAAAGAATGGCAAGCCTAGAGTGTGTATGGACCCGAGAAATTTGAACAGAGCTATAAAGCGTGAACATTTCAAATTACCCACAAGAGAAGAAATAATGTCACAGTTTGCCAATGCTAAATACTTTAGCAAATTAGATGCGTCTTCTGGATTTTGGCAACTCAAATTGGACGGTGCAAGCTCAAAATTGTGCACGTTTAACAGTCCTTTTGGCAGATACCGATTTTTGAGACTACCATTTGGCATAGCATCAGCGCCTGAAGTGTATCATAAGACAATTCATATGATCTATGAGCACTTGGAAGGTGTAGACACCTCCATGGACGACATAATTGTATGGGGAAGTACAAAAGCTGAGCATGACCAGAGACTGAAAAGTGTCCTAGAAGCGACAAGAAAAGCAAACCTGAAATTGAACAAAGAGAAATGCCAGCTGGGCGTGAAAGAACTGACATTTGTTGGAGACATACTGAGCAGTGAGGGAGTTAGGCCTGATCCCAGAAAAGTGACAGCAATAGAAAACATGCCAAGGCCACAATGCAAGAAAGATGTGCAGAGATTCAATGGAATGGTAAACTACATGGGAAAGTTTATACCTAATCTCTCTGAACGCATGGCACCGTTGAGACAACTAACTGAAAAGAAAACAGAATGGGAGTGGAGTCATGAACATGAAAAAGCATGGAAAGACCTGAAGACACAGCTTACACTTGAACCGGTACTGAGATTCTATGATCCAGCTAAGCCCATCAAGATCTCATCCGATGCATCACAAAGTGGACTAGGAGCTGTTCTTCTGCAGCTGTACGATGAATGGCAACCCATTGCATATGCATCACGCTCAATGACAGACGCGGAGACACGTTATGCACAAATTGAGAAGGAGCTTTTGAGCATAACTTACGCATGCGAGAGATTTCACCAGTTCGTGTCAGGACAGGAAATAAGTGTAGAAACTGATCACAAACCATTAATTGCACTGTTTCAGAAACCACTCAATGACTGTCCACTGAGAATCCAGAGAATGATGATTCGCCTTCTGATGTCAAAATGGAACTGATAAAGACAGAGACAAACAAAGATCAAACATTGAAAAGATTACGTCAAATCATTAAAGATGGATGGCCCAACACAAAGCAAAATTGTTCACCCGACATCACAGAATACTGGAATTGCAGAGCAGAGTTGTCCATAGTCGATGACATCATCTACAAGGGCAGCAAGATCGTCATTCCAAAGAGTCTACGACAAGACATGCTCAAGAAGATTCATGCAGGGCATCTTGGAATTGAAAAGTGTCGTAAAAGAGCTCGTGAGGTGATGTACTGGCCACAGATAAATCAACATATCGCAAATGAAGTGTCTGAGTGTACAATATGTCCGAAATATCAATCAAGCAATCCAGCTGAACCACTCAAACCGCACACAGTGCCCGACAGACCATACCAAAAAGTAGGTGCTGACCTGTTTGAATGTGCTGGAAGAGACTACATTGTCGTGACCGATTACTATTCGTTGTATCCAGAGGTTAGTAGGCTGAATTCTACAACAGCAGAGGCAGTAATAACAGCCATGAAAGCCGTCTTTGCAAGACATGGTGTGCCAAGTGAGGTCTTCTCAGATAATGGACCACAATTTTCCAGTGAGAGCTTCAGGCGCTTTGCTGAGGAATGGAACTTTGTACACACAACATCGAGTCCGCATTACCCGCAGTCAAATGGCCTAGTTGAAAAGTCAGTTCAGACTGTGAAGAGACTGTTATACAAAGCCAAAGACAGTGGAACAGACTACTACCAAAGCCTGCTTGTGTACTGCACAACGCCCCTGGAGTGTGGTATGTCACCTGCAAGACTTCTCATGGGACGCAGACTGAGATCAAACCTGCCTATTCAGGAAAAGCTGCTGAAAACAAAGGAGGGAGAAAAGGTGAAGAGATACAAGGAACAGCAGAAAACAAAACAAAAGTTCTACTACGACAGAGGAACACACAATTTACCTGAACTGCATACTGGCGACAAGGTGAGACTCAAAGACAAAACCAACACATGGTCACAGAAAGCAACTGTCCTGAAAGAAATTCAACCAAGATCATACAACATTCAGACAGAAGATGGCGCAGTGCTGAGAAAGAATCGCCGTGACATCCTGGGGCCAGCAAAAGCAGATCAACCGCCTGATGAAGCAGCCGAGCAACATCAGCATCCAGAGAATCCATCACCTGAGGCAACAGTTCCGGATCCGAGTCCAGATCCTGCTCTGAGTTCAGAACAACCCCTCAAGAGATCTTCAAGGGTTATACGACCACCAGAGAGACTGATTGAACAGATTTAGTATAGTAGTTCAGTCAGGATGAGGTAACATTTTGAAATATAGTTTCACATAGTTGGATGGATGTTCTGATTAAAGTAAGTACATTTTAATAGATTAACAGTTAGGTTAAAGTAAGTTCATAAGGTTTAAATGTACATGAGCTATCATTTTAAAAGTATAATACTTTTACTTAAAGAAGGGAGATGTAATGATATGAACAATTGATTGGTCATCCTGAGTGATGTAATTCCCTATGAGCTAGGTAAGTGGCGCATGTGCATTATAGAAGCCTGGTGTTAGAACATATAGATTCAGTGTAGTAGTAAATACAGTCCAGAGTGTACGCCTGTAATATGAGGTGCAACCAGTTTAATAGATAAAGCTCGTTCTCTTCAAGTACCCATGTGTTTATTGAAGAACCCACAACACAAACAAAACATGGTGTCAGAAGATGGACTTGAGGAGAAACTTCGACATTAACAGTGAATTGGAGAGGATTAACTGAAAACGTCCAATGCTAATCCGGTGAGAACATAGCAACCTAAGTCAACCGAGGATTGTTAGCCTGTTTTCCGTGGGAGAAAAAGAGCATAACAAAAGCAACAAAGATGCAAGCGCTACAGCCACCACCCAATCTGCAGCTGACAGGTAATGTGGCTGAGAATTGGAGGAAGTTTAAGCAACGTTTTCAATTGTACTTATCAGCTATTGGTACCGATGATAAGAGTGCAAAAGTGAAAGCATCAGTGTCCTTACATGTAGTGGGCGAAGATGCGCTAGAAGTCTATAACAACTTTAAGTTTGTTACAGAAAATGACAAAATGAAATTGGACAAAATACTGAAGTTTGAGGATTACTGTATTCCGAAAAGAAACGTCACATTCGAGAGGCACAGATTTTTTACATGTGTTCAGAAAACGGGAGAGACAATTGATCAGTATGTAACCGAGTTGAGGAACAGAAGCAAGACGTGTGAATTTGGAGGACTGACAGACTCGTTGATAAAAGACAGACTTGTTTGCAGAATTCCAGATAACAGTCTGCAGGAAAGACTACTGAGAGAGGAAAATTTGGACTTAGAGAGAGCAATTACTATGTGCAGAGCGGCGGAAACAGTCAGAACGCAAGCAAAAGAACTGGTCGGTAAGAGTTGCAACGTCTATGCAGTGAGAAGAGAAGAACGAGGAGCAGTCAGGAAGAAAAGCGGCGCTCCCGACGTCAAGAATGAAACGAAACCAGTGCACAGAGACGTGCAAGGAAAAGCATGCTGTCGATGTGGCACGCAGCATCCTCCCAAAAAATGCCCCGCGTATGGTAAAGTATGTAATAATTGCAACAAAAAGAATCATTATGCAAGACAGTGCAAGAGCCAGGCACAACAGAGCAAAGTGCATACTGTGAATGAGAGTGACTCGGAGGAATTCTATGTGGATGTAGTAACAGAAGAAAATACAGACAAGAAAGATTGGATGCTGAACCTGAAAATGAATGACACAAACATTGTGATGAAATTAGACACAGGAGCTCAAGCAAATGTGATTTCAGAGACTGTGTTTAACAAAATCAAACCCAGACCTAAAATACATGCAACAAAAGTTAAAGTGAGTGGATATTCCGGAGCAGCAATACCTGTTAAAGGAAAATGCATGGTCAAAGTGACACACAAAGACAAAGAGCATACACTGGCATTCATAGTAGTGGCTGGGAATGTGCAGACCATATTAGGGTTAGCTGCTTGTGAGAGACTGAATCCAGTAAAAAGAGTGCTAGCAGTGGAAAATACAGATACAGAGTATGACGAACTGATGGAAGAGTACAAGGATCTGTTTCAGAGTCTAGGCTGTCTTCCTGGAGAGCACACGATCCAAGTTGACAAGACAGTGCCACCAGTCATCAATCCATGCCGAAAAGTGCCATTTGCTCTTCAAAAGCCAATGAAAGAAGAACTGGACAGGATGGAAAGACTGGGAGTGATCGAGAGAATTGACGAACCAACCGACTGGGTGAGTTCTCTGGTCATTGTGAACAAAAAGAATGGCAAGCCTAGAGTGTGTATGGATCCAAGAAATTTGAACAGAGCTATAAAGCGTGAACATTTCAAATTACCCACGAGAGAAGAGATAATGTCACAGTTCGCCAATGCGAAATACTTTAGCAAATTAGATGCGTCTTCTGGATTTTGGCAACTCAAATT
Organism: Cathorops festae; assembly: GCA_028877395.1. Classification (NCBI taxonomy): domain Eukaryota; kingdom Metazoa; phylum Chordata; class Actinopteri; order Siluriformes; family Ariidae; genus Cathorops; species Cathorops festae. Next base: position 65,045,632 of record JAODXR010000012.1, read on the forward strand.
GGACAGTGCAAGCTCTAAATTGTGCACGTTTAACAGTCATTTTGGCAGATACTGATTTCTGAGATTACCATTTGGCATAGCCTCAGCGCCTGAAGTGTACCATAAGACAATTCATATGATCTATGAGCATCTGGAAGGTGTAGACACATCAATGGACGACATAATCATATGGGGAAGTACGAAAGCTGAACACGACAAAAGACTGAAAGGTGTCCTAGAAGCGACAAGAAAAGCAAACTTGAAACTGAACAAAGAGAAATGCCAGCTGGGCGTGAAAGAACTGACATTTGTTGGAGACATACTGAGCAGTGAGGGATTTAGGCCTGATCCCAGAAAAGTGTCAGCAATAGAAAACATGCCAAGGCCACAATGCAAGAAAGACGTGCAGCGATTCAACGGAATGATAAACTACATGGGAAAGTTTATACCAAATCTCTCTGAATGCATGGCACCGCTGAGACAGCTAACTGAAAAGAAAACAGAATGGGAGTGGAGTCATGAACATGAAAGAGCATGGAAAGACCTGAAGACACAGCTTACACTTGAACCAGTACTGAGATTCTATGATCCAGCTAAGCCCATCAAGATCTCATCCGATGCATCACAAAGTGGACTAGGAGCTGTTCTTCTGCAACTGTACGATGAATGGCAACCAATTGCATACGCATCACGCTCAATGACCGACGCGGAGACGCGTTACGCACAAATCGAAAAAGAGCTGTTGAGTATAACTTATGCCTGCGAGAGATTTCACCAGTTCGTGTCAGGACAGGAAATAAGTGTGGAAACTGATCATAAACCATTGATCGCACTGTTTCAAAAGCCACTCAATGACTGTCCACTGAGAATCCAGAGAATGATGATTCGCCTTCAACGCTACTCGTTGACAGTGACGTATACAACAGGGAAGCTGATGTACACAGCCGACACCTTGTCAAGAGCAGTTGACCCAAAGGAACCGGGGAGCAGTAACATAAATGATGATGTGAATGCTTATGTGGACATGATCACAAGTGCCTTACCTGTTTCTGTTGTCAAGATGGAACTCATAAAGACAGAGACAAACAAAGATCAAACTTTGAAAAGACTACGTCAAATCATCAAAGATGGATGGCCCAACACAAAGCAAGATTGTTCACCTGATATCACAGAATACTGGAATTGCAGAGCAAAGTTGTCCATAGTTGATGACATCATCTACAAGGGCAGTAAGATCGTAATTCCAAAGAGTCTACGACATGACATGCTCAAAAAGATTCATGCAGGGCATCTTGGAATTGAAAAGTGTCGTAAAAGAGCTCGCAAGGTGATGTACTGGCCACGGATAAATCAAGACATCGCAAATGAAGTCTCTGATTGCTCAACATGTCTGGGATATCAATCAAGCAATCCAGCTGAACCACTCAAACTGCACACAGTGCCTGACAGACCATACCAAAAAGTGGGTGCTGACCTGTTTGAATGTGCTGGAAGAGACTACATTGTCATGACAGATTACTACTCATTGTATCCAGAGGTTAGTAGACTAAATTCTACAACATCAGAGGCAGTAATAACAGCCATGAAAGCCATCCTTGCAAGACATGGTGTGCCAAGTGAGGTCTTCTCAGATAATGGACCGCAATTTTCCAGTGAGAGCTTCAAACGCTTTGCTGAGGAATGGAACTTTGTGCACACAACATCAAGTACTCATTACCCACAGTCAAATGGCCTAGTTGAAAAATCTGTTCAGACTGTGAAGAGACTGCTGTACAAAGCCAAGGACAGTGGAACAGACTACTACCAAAGCCTGCTCGTGTACCGCACAACACCACTGGAGTGTGGTATGTCACCTGCAAGACTCCTCATGGGACGCAGACTGAGATCAAACCTGCCTATTCAGGAAAAGCTGCTGAAAACAAAGGAGGGTGGAAAGGTGAAGAGGTACAAAGAACAGCAGAAAGCAAGACAAAAGTTCTACTACGACAGAGGAACACAAAACTTACCTGAACTGCATACTGGTGACAAGGTGAGACTCAAAGACAAAACCAATACATGGTCACAGAGAGCAACTGTCCTGAAAGAAATTCAACCAAGATCATACAACATTCAGAGAGAAGATGGCACTGTGCTGAGAAGGAATCGCCGTGACATCCTGGGGCCAGCCAAAGCAGATCAGCCATCTGATGAAGCAGCTGAGCAGCATCAGCATCCAGAGAATCCATCATCCGAGGCAACAGTTCCGGCTCCGAGTCCAGATCCTGCTCCAAGTCCAGAACGACCCTTCAAGAGATCTTCAAGGATTATAAGACCACCCGAGAGACTGATTGAACAGATTTAGTATAGTAGTTCAGTCAGGATGTGATAACATTTTTGAAATATATTTTACATAGTTTGATGGATTTTCAGGTTAAAGTAAGTAAATTACAACAGAGTAACTGTAAGGTTAAAGTAAGTTCATAAGGTTTAAATGTGCATGAGCTATCATTTTAAAAGTATAATACTTTTAATTAAAGAAGGGAGATGTAATGATATGAACAATTGATTGGTCACCCTGAGTGATGTAATTCCCTATGAGCTAGGTAGGTGGCACATGTGCATTATAGAAGCCTGGTGTTAGAATATATAGATGCAGTGTAGTAGTAAATACAGTCCAGAGTGTATGCCTGTAATATGAGGTGCAACCAGTTTAATAGATAAAGCTCGTTCTCTTCAAGTACCCATGTGTTTATTGCAGTGGTGGACAAAGTAAAAGTACAAGTACTTTTGTGGTGTAATTACAACAGTAGCACATGATATTACATAGCTGTTACACTGTTTACTCCATTGTACC
>JAODXR010000012.1:69688041-69698693 GCA_028877395.1 Cathorops festae
TCGCGTCAGATCAAACAAACCCCAGACCATAAATACGAAATGAAATGGTAGTATTATGGGATGGTCAGGACCAGGCTAGACTGAAGTGCCCTTGAACAGCAAGGCACCTAACCCCCAACTGCTGCCCAGCAGGATACGGGGATGTCACTCTGGATACGAGCATCTGCTAAATGTCTGTAATGTAGCATATTCAAGACTGTGTGTGTGTGTGCGCGCGCGCTTGACTGGGCACTAATGAGTCACACCACTACGTGAGCACCAAGCTGTACTGTGCAAATGTACTGATTAAAGCCTAGAAACACTCAGCTGAAAGACTCAGCCATGTCTCAACTGCACAAAACACTTTGCAATACTTTCACTTCTCAGTGTCAGATAAATATCCTCCACATACTATGTCCACTCTGAAAGTATTGGAACACCCAGGCCAATTCTTTTGTTTTTGCTATACACTAAACACATTTGGGGTTGACATAAAAAAAAAATAATAATAATGAGACGACAGACTTCCCAACATTTGGGTGATCAAAAGTATTGGAACAGATTGTCTTAAAGTAATGGCTGCATCAAGCGACAACCCATTTACATCAAACAGTTGCTGCCTTGTTCTGTGATGCTTTTCGAGGCTTGTACTGCAGTTTCTTTCACTAGTTGTTACTTCTGGAGGTTGTCTGCCTTCAGTCTCATCTTCAGGAGGTGAAATGATGCTGATTAAAGATTAAAGCCTTCTGATTGACTTGGCCAGTCTAGAGCATTACAGTTTTGCTCGTTTTTTTTTTATTTATTTAAACATATTTTGCCTTGCGTTTACCCCAAGAGCACAGTGCGCTCATCTAGGGGGCTCACGCATTTACAAATAATATTTGTATTTGATATGGAAGAGTGCAAGTGCTATAGGACAAGCAGCTAAAATAAGTTAGAACTGTCAGGTAGATCATCCAAAGTTTGCAAAAACCTACCAGATTGTTGAATAAAATTTAGAGTTTCACAAAAAATTTGACAGTTTTGTTCAAAAGTAAGTAAATTTGAGCCCGAAACAAGATATTCAATTTTTTGAGTATCAGACATACGATGCCACCTGACAGGTGAAATAATTTGTGCAGCAGAGGTGAGCAAAGTTAATCTCAAGGCAGCATATTTAGGGCAATGCAAAAAGTAATGCAAAACGGTTTCAGAATGGTAACCACAATAACATGCGGGAGAAGAAATTGCACCAATTCTAAAAAGGTACGAATTAAGAGCAGATGCGCCTAAACGGATGCGAGCATGAAGTATAGAGGAATAGCAGTCTAAAACATAATCATAGGGTTTAAAACATGTTGAAATCTGAAATACCTTCCTTAGTTCTAATTTGAAACTCCCTAAACCTTTAGATATTCTAACTGAGTTACCTAAACTATTCCACAATTTAGTAGTCGATGGAAAAAAGGAGTTCTGAAAACGATTGGTACGGACAGGGTATAATGAGAAATTTTGTGAGGAACGAAGAGTAAACTGGGTTCTCTCACAAACTCTGGGAGGAAGTAATTCAATTAGATAAGTTGGAGTAAAACCATTGACAATTTTATAAAATAATGTAAGTTTATGAATAGTACGTCTGGTTTGCATTTCTTCCCATCCTAGATCATTTAGTAATCGCACCCTACTGGTACCCTTAATTGCACCGGTGACCATTTTACTCGACTCATACTGGATAGACTCGATGAGTTCGCACTCGGACTCGTGGCAGCCATCCCATAAAACATCCGCATATTCCATTATAGGCCTAATAAGAGATTTATAAAGTATCTGCAGTGTTGACCTGTTAACTTTAAATCTCATCCCTTTAAATAACTTCAACCTCTTACTGGCTTTTTGGAATATGTTAAATATATGAGGTCTCCATGATAAATTCAGAGACAGCGTTACCCCTAGATGTGTATGTTTATCAACTTCTTTAATAATATTCGCATCATAGATCAAATTTGTGTGAACAGGCTTATCGCGCTTCACTGAAAAGGTCATACTCTCGGTTTTCGTGGGATTTATAGACATTTGCCACGAATCAGCCCATGTGCCAATGCGCTTCAAATCCCTGTTTAATTTTGCAGCTGAGATCTCAGGTGTTTCAACAATATCAAAGAGAGAGGTGTCATCAGCATATAATAAGCAATTAGATTCAATATCTATTGTAATATCATTAATATATATTAAAAAAAGGAGGGGCCCTAAAACACTACCTTGTGGAACACCGGCCTCTACAGAGCGCCAATCAGAGGCCACGCCCTCAATAACAACTCTCTTATCTCTCAGGAAGAAAACACTCTTAAACCAAGCTAGGAGAGGACCATTTACGCCTAAAGATGTTAACTTTCATGTTTTTGCTTCCATTATGAATATTTTATTTGTTTTGGTAGTTTTTCTTCTTAAATGCATTGATATACATCCGAACCCGGGACCTTTTCATAATTTTCCTTTGTTAGTAGGCCACGCAAATGCGCGGTCCTTGGATATGGAAGATAAATTCGATGAGATAGCCTCAATCGTAATGGATAAACAATTTCATATATTTGGTGTATCTGAAACATGGTTAAATAATTCAGTTTCCAGTGATTCCATTTGCATTCCTGGTTATTGTTCTCCTTTTCGCTTGGATAGATTCGATGGGAGGCGTTATGTAGGTGTGGCCGTTTGTGTGTCGTCTGCTTTGTCAGCCAAACGTAGGTGTGATTTAGAAGTTAATGAGCTAGAACTTTTGTGGATCGAACTTAAAATCAATTTGTTGAATTTTCTCTGCGGAATTTGCTACCGACCTCCATCAGTCAATGCGGAAATAAACGCTAGGTTTTTAGGCAATTTACAATGCAGTGTTGACAGGGCGCTTTCTAATCCTCATAATATGGTAGTCATTTTAGGCGACTTTAATGCAAATTATGATCCTGATAATCCTTCCCTTGCTGGCGATTTTGGAGCAGTGTTTTACCACTGGATGGAGTGTAACAATTTGTACCAATTAATAAACAAACCTACTCGAATTACACAAGCCGGTGAGTCTCTGTTAGACCTTATTGTTACATACTGCCCAGGCTATTTTGTTAACAGTGGCACATTTAGTCCATCCGCTAATTGCGACCATTGTATCATTTATGGAAAAATGAATATTTCCATTCCAAAACCAAAATGTTACAAATGCTTAGTGTGGTTGTTTGATAATGTGATTGATTCTCAAAAGATTTGTGATGAGCTACGCCAGATCAACTTAGAAAATAAGGGCTTTTATGATGTTAATGACTTGTATAAATACTGGTTCAAGTCTTTTAAGTCGATTATTGATGCAAATATTCCAAATAAAATGGTCACTATACGGCCGCGTGATAAGCCATGGATGACTTGCGCTGTTAGATCGGCAATTAGAAAGCAAAATAGGCTACTTAAAAATTTCAACTTTGGTAGATGGTTTTAGAGAGATATCGGATGCAAAATCTAAAGCAGATCTTCTAAATGACTATTTCTGCTCCCAATGTAAAGTGACTGATAATGATGCTTTAATACCGGACGGTGATATCTTTTTCCAAAATGCTAAAATTCTCTCAGATCTCCAAACAACTGAGAAAGAAGTCTTCGAGCTACTTGAAAGTGTTAATGCCTCTAAAGCGTGTGGTCCAGACGGTATTGGTAATAAGATTCTCAAATTGTGTGTCGAGGGTATTTGTGTTTCTTTATCCAGAATAATAAATATGTCTCTCGCTACGGGAATTTTTCCAGATGACTGGAAATATGCTAATGTAACGCCGTTGCACAAAAAAGAGGATCGTCAGCTCAAAGAAAATTATAGGCCAGTGTCTTTGTTAGTTTCTCTTTCAAAGATTATAGAAAAAATTGTGTTTAAAAGATTGTATAATTTTTTAATGGATATCAGTTATCTTAGCCCGTTCCAAGCCGGTTTTCGTCCTGGTAACTCTACTGTAAATCAGTTAATTTATTTAGTGCATAAAATATATCAGGCTTTCGAGGAAGGCCAGGAGGTTCACATGGTGTTTCTTGATTTAAGTAAAGCGTTCGATAAAGTTTGGCATAAGGGTCTTCTTTACAAGTTGCTCAAACCTTTCCTCACAGGGTGCCATGGATGTCATCATGGTCCTTTCTTCTGGACTAATAAAAAGAACCTCCAGAAGAAGTTTGTTTAATACTTTGAGATCTTGCTTTTATGCATGGCTTATTGTTGTTTTGGGTTGTTTCTTGAAGTCAAAAGATGTTATTCAACCCAGGATGTTTCAGATGAACTCAAAAGGTTGTCATGGCTCCAGCAGAATCTGATCCCTCCCTCACATCCAGTTCTTTACTACTCAGACAATGTCAACGCTTGCAATCACTCTCTACCTTTTGGTGAGACTGGGCAAGGACACCGCCTTCTTTATTAATCCATATGTTTATCAAGCAAAGAGTTGGCTTTTACAGGCTCAGTCCTTCTCCTGGCCGATCCTCTTAGGTAGTGTATAGTTTGGATGCAAGGAAGAACAATGTGAAAAAATTATGAAGGTTCATAATTTGCTTTTAATACTTCAGAATAAATTCACCATACATTTAACACAGAGGAATGACAACACAAATTATTTCTGAGTGATGAATTAATAATCTTTAAAATGTTATAAAAATGTAAAATCTTACCTAGGTAGCATAAGAGCATTCCCTTACCTGGCTTATCAGTAGAAGGTGGTGAAGGGATAGGGCTAGCACATTTCTGCTGTCCCACTGGATGAAGATTTTTGGGAAGTAATATCAGAAGGAGTGGTTTCTTCAAAATGAGTAGCCAAGATTTGCTCAAGGTCAACATCTGATTTAGTCAGAAGTCCTTCTTCTGCTACATCAACAGATCTTGACTTGGGGTAAACATTTTCTGTTCCAAAAGAAGCAGTAACCTCAAGGACACTTGTAAACAAATTAGAGTCAGATTCAACTCTTGAAGTCAGAGGGTCATCAAGGTGGTTCATGTTTCCAGAAGCAGTTAAAATGCCTTCATCCTCAACCTTGGCTTTATCTTCAGGTTCAGAAGACTGGTCAAATCCTTTGAAGAAGAACAGGACTTTGGTGTATCAGCTTGATGAATGAATGAATGAATGAATGAATATGAGAGAGAGCATATGACATTTTAACACTGTTAAAATGCAGTCATGCATTTCAAATATTTAAACACACACACACACACACACACACACACACACACACACCACTCCTCTCCCTTTGATCCTCTTTGCAATTCCTGCACATTCTTGAACATTGTTTCTTTGTGCATAACAACTGAAAATAATCATGCCACACCAATATAAAGAAAAAAATGAACTGATTCACAAATTCAGCTGTGATTGTGCTTTCTAAAGACATTTCAATCACATGAGTAAATGAGCATTGTTGCCGAATGTGTTTTAGAGTTTATCTTGTTTTGCCACAAATATCTTCACTAGTTCAGCTTGATTACTGTCATGAGGTTTGATTTCTCCTTTTCAAAAGCAATGGCATAGTCATAATTCTGGTTTTGGTGGTGTTTATTGTGCTTGTTTCCCAAGTGCAACAAAAAATAAGTGATTTTTTTTTTTTACAAATATACACAAGAAAAATGCAAAAGTCCATAAAAGAAGGGAGAGAAAAAAATAACTTATACACAGTACTTCTTTTACTGACAAAGTCTCTCCAGAGAGGTTACCTCCTGTGTAACTCCTCTCTAATTTGGAGGTAGCCTCCAGACTCCTCCTATACCCATGAAAACCAGCATAACCCATAATAATTTAATCCAGGCATGTCTAATTCTAAAATACAAAATATGAAAACTAAGAAAAACATAATTCAGGAACCAATATCACTCTGACAATAAAGCAGGTAAGAAATCAACAAAATAAACCCTACAAAATTATACTAGTGTCACCCATGAGCGCCCTGCCAATGAGGCTTTTTAAGCGCGACGATGTTTATTCTGTTTAAATAAATGTGGTATGGATGGCAGATGAACTATAGAGTGAAGTGGTGAGTAAAACCCAAAGATGATTTTATGGCAAGTAAAGTGGTTATTTAGGAAGGCAAGTGTGCACCCTTGGCAACCTAAAATGACTAATTGACCAGTACAATTGAAATGGGATGAACAGTTATTGTGAGAATGAAATAGGTTCACTTCAGCTGTGTGCACATGTACTGCACCCCATGACAGGCTACTCGGTCACACCACCACCCTCCTGCTGTAGACTGGCAAAGTTTGGCAATCTGGACAAGTAGTCTGCTACTATATTGGACTTGCCAGACCTGTGTCGAATGATAAATTTGAACAGCTGCAGGGACAGGTACCACTGTGTCAAGTGGCTGTTATGATCCTTCACTGAATTGTCCAAGTGAGGGCACGATGGTCTGTCTCCAGGCCAAATTCTCTTCCCAGCAGGTAATACTGAAGGCTTTCTAATGCCCACTTGATCACCAGGCCTTTCTTTTCCACCACTGAGTACCTAGTTTCTCAGGGCAGAAGCTTGCAGCTCAAGTACAGGATGGGTCGCTCGTCGCCTGGTTCTCCCTGAGCCATAACAGCTCCCAGGCCAACAGCAGATGAATCCACCTGCACCAGGAACCGCTTGTTAAAGTCAGGGCTTTGAAGCACCAGTGAAGAGCACAGGCAGGCTTTGAGGATGCAGAATGTCCTTGCACACTCTTCTGTCCAGGCCACCCGGTTTTTCTGATCCTTGGCAGTGAGCACAGTAAGTGTGGCCGCAATTGTAGCAAACTGGGGCACAAACCTTTTGTTCCACCCAGCTAGTCCCAAAAAGGATCGCACCCCCTTTTTGGTCCGAGGACTAGGGCAATTTTGGATAGCTTCCACCTTATCCACCTGTGGTCACACTTCTCCTCCTCCCAGCTGGTAGCCCAGGTACCTTGTCTCTTGTCGAGCCCAATTGAACTTTGTAATGTTGAGGGTTTGTCCAGCACTCTGGGCCTACCTCAAATGCTGGATATGCTCTTTCCAGGTGCTGCTGAATATTACCACATCTTTGAGGTAAGCAGCACTACAACCTTCACACCCTTGGAGGACTTTGTTCATCAACCACTGAAAGGTGGCTGGGGCTCCGTGAAGACCAAAAGGCATCACTGTGAACTGGAACAGGCCCATAGGTGTGCAAAAAGCAGTGTATTGCCTACTGGAAGGCTCCAGGTGCACCTGCCAGTACCGTTTACACAGGTCAAGCATCATGATGTATGTCACTGGCCTGATTTTCTCTTGCAGGTCATCAATCCTGGGCATAGGGTACACATCGAACTCTGAGATGGCGGTGAGTTTCCAGAAGTCAATGCAGATCCTCAAAGAGCCATCTTTCTTGAAGACAATGACACCATTCTGAATTGGACGGCTCAATAACCCCTAGTTTCAGCATGGCATCCACTTCCTGCCATAACTTGTCCACCAGCTGCCATGGAACCTGGTATGGTTGCTGGCAGATGGGTTGACCCTCCTTTAATCGGATGATGTGTTCTATGAGAGTGCTCCTCCCCGGTTTGTCAGTGATGAGGGACAGTACCTCCTGGAACACCTGGTGAAGGTCAGCACCCTGCTCAGCAGTCAGATGAACCAGCACAGGGCAAGACTCTTCAGTCACTATAGCCACACCTAGGTGATCTTCCTCATCCATTTCTACCTCTTTCACCAGACAAACAACCTCTGGTGCCCAGCTGACTGGCTCTTTCCACTCCTTCAACAGGTTCATATGGTAGGTCTGCTTGGACTTTTTCTCGTCAGGATGATGGACTTCATATGTGACCAGGCCCATCCATCGGATGATCGTATAAGGACCCTGCCATTTAACCAACAACTTGTTGCTGGAGGAAGGAGAAGCAGCATCTGTTGCCCTGGTTGCAAGTCCCAATGCTGCACACACTGGTCATACCAGGTTTCATGCTTCTTTTGGACCTCCCTCAGATTCTCCTCAGCCTCCTCATGGTATTGGGCCAACAGATCTCTCATCTGCAGCACAAACTGGACCACTGCTCAGTCTCTGGCTGAAGGCTCAGCTGCTTCCCGGCTCTCTTGAAGTAAATCTAAAGGGCCCTGAATATCCCAGCCATACAGAAGTTCAAAGGGAGAAAACCTGGTAGATGCCCGTGGCACCTCCCTGTAAGCAAACAGTAAGAAAGGCAGAGCGGTCCCAGTCTGTCCTGGTGTTGTCCACAAACTTCTGTAACACCCTCTTTAGTGTCTGGTTGAACCTCTCCACCAGTCCATTGGTCTGAGGCTGGTAAAGTGTGGTCCAGATGGCTGTGATGCCCAACTGCTTATAAAACAGCTGCAGCAGACAGGAGGTAAAATTGGTGCCCTGGTCAGTCAGGCTCTCATCAGGAATCCACATTCTGGAGAAGAGCTGAACCAAGGCCTGAAGGACAGCTGGAGCAATGATGATGCGGAGTGGGAACGCCTCTGGGAACCTAGTGGCATAATCACACAATAATATATTGGTGGCCCCTGGCACTCTTTACTAGAGGGCCCACAATATTCACGGCAACCCTTTGAAAAATGGTGGAGATGATGGGCAATGGATGAAGGAGTGCCCTGACAAAAATGTGAGTTGGGCATACCTTTTGACATGTGGCGCAATATGTCATAAAATGGCCGGCCCATGGAAGGGTGTGTGCTACAGTATGTGCATTACCAACAGGTGACAACTAACAGAGATAATGAGACACTTGTGGGTGTCATTAAGTGCATAAAACACATCATTTTCAACAATGAACTGTTCTCTTAACCCCAGGTACACATTAGCTTTCTCAACTACTTTAACAAAGACAGGTTTCAAAGACTCATCCTGCCTCTGAAGTTCTTCAATATTTCCAAGTATCCTCCACATTACATCACAATTCACAGTTATTGTAGGGTGAGGTGTAGTTTACTGTCCATGGGAGGAGGGGAGAGAGGGGAGTGGGGCACTGTTCAGCAGCGTCACTGCCTGGGGGTACAGGCTTTGGGCCATTCTGGTTGTTCTGGCTGGTAAGGCCCTGTACCTTCTGCCTGAGGGCAGCAGGTGAAACAGGTGATGGGCCGGGTGGTGTTGGTCATGGAGGATGTTACGCACTCTTTTCAGACAGCAGGAGGTGTAGATGGTACTGATCTCTGGTAGAGTGGTCTCCATGATTTTCCCTGCTGTTTTTACCACCCACTGGAGTGCCTGCTGTTCAGCCTTAGTGCAGCTGGAGAACCACACAAGGAAACCATGCGTCAGAACACTGCTGATGGCACAGTTGTAAAAGTTCACCATCAGCTGTTTCTGGATCCCGGCATTTTTCAGTTGCCTCAGGTAGTAGAGCCATTACTGGGCCTTTCCTACCGCTGAGGTGGTGTTGATGCCCCAGGACAGGTCCTCTGTGATGGTCACTCCCAAGAATTTGAAGTACATCACCCTCTCCACCACCTCATTGCTAATAAAGAGTGGAGGGTGGTTGTTTTGTCTCTTCTTGTGGGGGTCCACAATCATCTCCTTGGTCTTCTTGATGTTCAGTATGAGATTATTACCCACACACCATGATGCTAGATGTTGCACTTCAGCCCTGTAATCCATCTCATTATTGTTGTTGATAAGTCCGAGCACTGTGGTGTCGTCAGCGAATTTAACAATGAGATTGGAAAGAGAAGAAGCAGAGCAGTCATGTGTGAACAGGGTGTAGAGCAGAGGGCTAAGCACACACCCTTGGGGGGCCCCAGTATTGATTGAAAGGGTGGAGGAAGTGTGCTTGTCTACTCTCACGCTCTGTGTTCGGTTTGTCAGAAAGTCCACAGTCCAATTGCACAGTGAGATGTTCAATCCAAGATGGTGTAGTTTGGCTTGAAGCTTGAGGGGCTGGATTGTATTAAAGGCCGAGCTGAAATCGACAAAGAAGAGCCTCACATAGGTGTTCTTTTGCTCGAGATGCTCCAATAGTGAATGAAGCACGATGGCAATAGCATCCTCAGTCAACCTGTTTTGTTTGTACGCAAATTGGTATGGGTCAAGTGTTGGTGGTATTGCGCCTTTAATGTGTTTGATCACCAGTCTCTCAAGGCATTTGGCGGGAATATAGGTGAGTGCCACAGGTCTGTAGTCATTCAGACATGTGACATTTGACTGCTCGGGGATGGGAACTATTGTGGCTGCCTTAAAGCAGGCAGGGACCCATGATGTGGACAGTGATGTATTGTAAATGGAGGTGAAGACATCCGTTATCTCCGCAGCACAATCTTTCAGCATGCAGCCCAGCACACCATCCGGTCCGGCTGCTTTTCTGGTGTTGATGCTGCGGAGAACACATCTCACCTCATCCCTGTCTTACATCGGTCTTATGACATCCTACAAGCAGCCAATCAGAGATGAGCGTCACAAACAGTTACCATTCAAAAGGTCTTTGGTACAAGAAAGATCAGGTCTTGGAAATCCACCCCTTCTGTGTGCCAACAGTGGTCACTTTATGTGCCATCCTAAATCCCATAAACATGGGTGTAAGGGATGAACAGCCACATGAGGAACATGAGGTTCAGTAGAGCCAAGAATATAAAGATGAGATCCCTGACAACCAAAGGTAATTCCCTGAGAGAAGATTTCTGTGGGGCGGCACAGTGGTGTAGTGGTTAGCGCTGTCGCCTCACAGCAAGAAGGTCCGGGTTCGAGCCCCATGACCGGCGA
>JAODXR010000012.1:72906833-72917677 GCA_028877395.1 Cathorops festae
ACGGTGTAGTGGCTGCTGCTTTATGTCCCGGGGCCCCTCATGCCTGTGTTACCTTCTGGCTCTCCCCTTTTAGTTATACTGTCATAGTTAGTTGCCGGAGTCCCTGCTTGTACTCAGTGCAATATGTGTACTGTTCTTACTTATTCAGGTGACATTGGGCATACCTAACAACCTGTGTGGTCCCCCCCCCCAATCTCTCCCTCTGACGCCATGTGGTAGGTGGTCTATAGAAACCCACACCAGGTTCAGGTCTGGAAAAATCGGTCCAGAAGTAATCTCACCGATAAACCCAGGCCTGGGCTATAGGTATCATCAGTCTGTGACCACCAACCACACAAACTGCAGGGGACCAATTTATTTTTAGTTATCATTATAGGTATTGTGGGGCTGGGACTTTAGGTACACCAGGTCCATTACATTCTTAGGAATGCAATGGATTTGAAGTCAGATTAAATAAATGAAATAAAAAAAATGGCACAAATAAAGAAATAAAACCTGTATACATACCTGCTGAAACAGCCATTGGATGTATTCACCCACAATGTAATTCACAACGTATTCAGCCATTTGCTCTGATAGACTTGTATTTGTTTCTTTTACTTTACATTCCAGCCTTTTAATTTTGAACTGCAGAGCTTTCTTATCTGATTTCAGAGTTAGGCAGTCCTCACATTGTAAATTAGAGGAAAGAGGTGTACTTGATTGGCAATGGCTGTCTTGTAAAATCTGGAGTGAGACTTGCAAAAGTACTAGAATGAGAGTGGAGTTATGCAATCATTTATGGTTGAAGAGACAGTGATTTTGGTAAAAATTAACAAAGGTAATTGTGCACTGACACCACCACCGCTACTTAATGTTGCACAAAATATGTTAGGTAGTAGTCTACATGGTCCTACTTTCTACTGTTGGAGCCAGAAAAGGTTGTAGTTGTATGGGCAACTTAGTTTTGGAGGTTAACAAATTCCCGGCTGCTGGGTGCTCGCTGCACACAATACATATGGTGCAATGTGTCCCGCTTCTGCTGGCTCCAGCACTGAAAGTGAAAGTGCCTTACACAAGCTTGACGTTTACTGTGCAATAAGCTCTTTGGGATGGTGCTTCTTAATTTTGTTTCCAGATCATAGGAACTGCTCTGTGTAACAGATGTTGCTAAAATCCTTCTATGTGAATTTCTCTCACAAATTTATCTTTTTCAAAATGTATGGAGTAGACACCAAACCATCCTGTCTGTAAAAATCGAACCTATTCATTCCGTAAGTGTCCTGCCAACTTTGGGCTATCAGGGATCAAATTTCCACTTTTTTAATCAACTACACTTGAACCACCTTGAACGACACACCTCTTAGGAGGCATGCTTTGGTTTTAATTTTATTTTGGAATTTAAAAAAAAATAATGTGCTACACTTTGCAAAGCAGACAAAGCCAGAAATGCCACAGACTTTCAAACGTTGTGCATATGACATGACTTCCTTTGAATTAACAATAACCAGGAACAGGTAATCAGGAATAGTACTCAGATACAAGTATTGTTACTTTATAATGACTCAAGTAGAAGTAAAAGTACTACGAAAAATAAGTACTTGAGTAAGAGTAAAAAAGTATCTCAGAAAAAACTACTCAAGTCGTGAGTAGTTTTTTTTTATTTTATATTTTGCCATTTATTAAATTATATTGCATTCAAACATGTTTTAAAGTGCACATTAATTGTCACTCCTATTCACCATGGTACCAGCTTTCTATTCATCCTGTTTTTGCTTCTGTGTATAGAATCACTTGCCATCATAATGATTTGTTGAGGTTACCTGATAGTTTAATTCATCTATATCTCCAGATGTCCTCTCCATTATCTCTTCACTTACCTTCTGAAACTTTTCTCAGTCTGCTTTTCCAAAGATCAACTTTGGAATTACATCACCTTGGCTCGGTTCCACTCTTTCTCCCATCAAGCACGAGACTGGATAGCGATCAGTGATTTATTGTTGTAGCTGTCCAAGCATTCCAGTTACTCACTCCAGCTAAGAGCTTAGACAGTAATGTGTCTAATGCTGATTCAGTGCCTGCAGTAACATCTTTACTATTTATCTATACTACATCTATACTACTTTCCTTATTACTGTATATCCATGCACCACATAATCTAATGTTGGTTTCAACCATGTTTCCTGAACATGCATCACATCTAGTTTCCCAGCCATTTCTTTAATGAAATTCTTGAGTTCATGACCATTGACCAGTAAGCTCCTGGCATTCCATTGTAGGAGAATTACCATGGCAAGTATTAACCAACATGATAATTCCTGGTGGGCTGCATGGTGGTGTAGTGGTCTCTGTTGCCTCACAGCAAGAAGGTTCTGGGTTTGAGCCCAGTGGCCGACAGGGGCCTTTCTTTGTAGACTTGGCATGTCCTCCCCATGTCTGCATGGGTTTCTGCCAGGTGCTATGGTTTCCCCCATGGTCCAAAGACATGCAGGTTAGGTTAATTGGTGGCTCTAAATTGATTGTAGGTGTGAATGTGAGTGTAAATGGTTGTTTGTCTCCATGTGTCAGCCCTGTGATAATCTGGTGACTTGTCTAGGGTGTACCCTGCCTCTCGCCCATAGTCAGCTGGGATAGGCTCCAGCTTGCCTGCAACCTTGCACAGGATAAGCGGTTACGGATAATGGATGGATAATTCTTGGTTTGACTGATTTGTGAGATTCTTCCTCTGATTTCTTCCTTTTTCCTTCTTCCTTTGACTGATTTGTGATATTCCCATGTCAGTCCAACTAATCCAAGATGATTTACTGCACCTTTAGCGATCAGTTGAATTTAATATATTTTTTTTACTTTATCACTTCTGCAATGAATGTAACCAAGGCTTTTTTGTCCACATATATATCCTATCTCTAGTTATTTTGTTGCAACTCTCATATCCCCATTACACCTTGATCATTAGTAGCATTGTTCTGTTCTTGTGATACTCTTCTGGCTTCTGCATAAGTGATCCTTATTTCCACTCTTTTTATTGTTTTCGGCATGTTTTTCTTATTAGGGCCCGAGCACCAAGGTGCCTGCACTGGAGGTGCAACCCCTATTGCTTTCGGCATGTTTTTCTTTTTATTATTATTAGGGCCTGAGCACCATAGGCCTATGGTCTGCACCAAAGGTGCAAAGCCCTATTGTTTTCGGCATGTCTCCTTCTTCTTCTTCTTCTTCTTCTTCTTCTTCTTAATAATAATAATATAATAATAATAATAATATCATTATTATTAGAGCCCGAGTACCTGCACCATGGGTGCAAAGCCCTATTGTTTTTGGCATATTTTTAGGGCCGAAGCAACAATGTGCACTGTAGGTGCAAAGCCGTCTTGTTTTTGGCATGTTTTTTTCTTAGTCATTAGGGCCCGAGCACCATATTGTTTCTATTATTATTATTATTATTATTATATTGGCCTGAGAACCATACATACAAAGCCCTATTGTTTTCGGCATGTTTTTGTCTTATTAGGATCCGAGCAGGAAGGTGCACGTGGAAAGCCCTATTGTTTTAGGCATGCTTCTTCTTCTCATTTTTATTAGGGCCCAAGCATTGAGGTGCTGGCCTGCACTATAGGTACAAAGCCCTATTGTTTTCGGCATGCTTTTTCTTCTTCTGTTACTTTTATTATTATTATTAGGGCGTGAGCACCGAGGTGCAGTGCCGTAGGTGCAAAGCCCTATTGTTTTCAGCATGTTTCTTCTTCTTCTTCTGGCCCGAGTACCTGCACCATAGGTGCAAAGCCCTATTGTTTTTGGCATATTTTTAGGGCCGAAACAACAATGTGCACTGTAGGTGCAAAGCCGTCTTGTTTTCGGCATGTTTTTTTCTTAGTCATTAGGGCCCGAGCACATTATTATTATTATTATTATTATTATTATTATTATTATTATTAGGGCGTGAGCACCGATGTGCAGTGCCGTAGGTGCAAAGCCCTATTGTTTTCAGCATGTTTTTGCTTCTTCTTCTTTTCCTTCTTATTATTATTAGGGCCTGAGCCCCAAGGTGCTGTAGGTACAAAGCTCTATTGTTTTTGGCATGCCTCTTCTTATTATTATTAGGGCCCGAGCACTGAGGTGCAAAGCCCTATTGTTTTCAGCATGTTTTTTCTTATTATTTATTAGGACCTGAGCACTGGAGAGCAGGCCTGTGGCCTACACTAAAGGTGCAAAGCCCTATTGTCTCTGTAACAATTATTATTAGGGCCTGAGCACCGTAGGTGCAAGGCCCTATTATTTTCACTCAGATTTGTTTATTATTATTATTATTATTATTATTATTATTACTATTACATCTTTTTCTTCAACACTTTGCCATTTTGGAGGTGGCAAAACTCATAAAATTTGGTACACACATCACTCAAGCGCACGGCTACTGAGAGAAAGGGACGTGACCCCCAGTGTCTCCAGGGGACTCCATAGCGCCCCCATATGTCATTAAGACCCCTTACTGGTATATACTCTCAACTATCCATGTCAAATTCAGTAGGTGTGTGGAGTGCCCTTACACAAACAAAACTGCAATATACTGTACATCAACCACTCAACAGGAAGTGAAAGATTTTTGGTTTTCTGCGTTTTGACACGTGTTACATTTTAACGTACTCCTCCTCTGACATTTGTTGGATTCATGCCATATTTGATGTACATGTCAATATGTTGATGATTTTAAATTGTGAAGGGATTTGTAATATCTCGCAAGATGTTGAAATGGCGAACCAATAAATTTATACAAGTATGTTACACTACGCAAACAGGAAGTGAATCATAAATTCACCATGTATTCCCTGATATGGCTCAAACTTCAGTTTATAGGATATCATGGTCCTGAAGATCACCACATGCCCAAGGACACCCTCTGGTATAGCGCCACCATTTGGACATGGACAGTAATGGCTCCATTGCCAAAACATGTTACATTTTGATGTACTCTTCCTAGGCAGATTGTTAGATTCATGTCATATTTGGTGTACGTCATGTCAAGATGTTGCTGATTTTATGCTGCCAAGGGATTTGCATTATTTTGCAAATGGCAAACCAATATATTTGTTATGCCGGCATTTTAGGATAAAATGTTTCTGAAGATATCCACATACCAAAAAACACCCGCTGGTATAGCGTCCTCTCGCACCCTCTAGTATATGTCCATTTGGACATGGACAGTAATGACTCAATTGCCAAAACATGTTACATTTTTATGTACTCTTCCTAGGCATTTTGTTGGATTCATGCCATATTTGGTATATGTCATGTCAAGATGTTGCCTATTTTAAATTTTGAAAGGATTGGGCTGTTTTTTTTTTTTTCCAGCATTTTTTCTTATTCTTTTTCTATAAGTACAGATTTGAAACCTTGGAAATATTCGAAAACTCAGTTTTGTGCACTCATAAAAATAGGGCAAAAGTTTATTATTCTTAGGTTATTTATCTTGTGTGAGGCTTGAAGACACCATAGCACCCCCTAAAATGTTAGATTCAAATGTATGGCTTTGGATGCCATATTGAGACTCCTGTCCGGTATACAGTTTCACCTAAACTGTGTCAAATTTGGTAGGTGTTTGGAGTGCCCCTAGATGAACAAAATTTCAATGTACATTGCATCAGCCATACTCAACAAGAAGTAAAATGTTTTTGGTTTTATGCATTTTGATACATGTAACATTTTAATGTACTCCTCCTAGGCGGTTTGTTGGATCCATGCCATATTTGGTATGTCATATCAAGACGTTTCTGATGTTAAAATCCAAAGGGATTTGCAATATGTCATGAGATGTTGAAATGGCAAACCAAAAAATTTATACATTTCGCCACACAAATAGGAAGTGAGTCATAAATTCATCATGCATTGCCTGATACGGCTCAAACTTCACAGGTTCTGGGATATCATTGTACTGAAGATATCCACATGCCCAAAGACACCCTCTGGTATTGCGCTACCATTTGGACATGGACAGTAATGACTCCCTTGCCAAAACACGTTACATTTTGATGTACTCTTTCTAGCCAGTTTGTTGGATTCATGCCATATTTGGTATACAGCATGTCAAGATGTGGTTGATTTTAAGTTGTGAAGGGATTTGCAATATCTTACAAGATGTTGAAATGGCAAAGAAATAAATTTGTTCTGCCACATGAACAGGAAGCATGTCATAAATTCACCATACATTGCAGGGTATAGCTAAAAATTCAGTTTGTAGGATATGATGGTTCTGATATCCATATGCACAATTTGACCCTCTGGTATAGCACCACCATTTGGACCTAGACAATAATGATTCCATTGCCTAAAAACTTTGACTCATGAAATTTGGTACACACATCAGTCCTGGCCACTGCTACTCAGGGATAGAGGCTTGACCCCGGATGCAATGCCCTATTGTTTTTGGCCTGTTCTCGTGTGTGAGAGCTCTTTATCGCCGCTAGCGGCTATATTTAGGGCCTGAGCACCATAGGTGTAAAGCCCTATTATTTTTGTCCTGTTTTTTTCTTATTATTAGGGCCTGAGCACCAGAGGTGCAAGGCCCTATTGTATTTATAAGGATTCTTCTTTTCATTATTATTTTGACTCATGAAATTTGGTACACACATCAGTTCTGGCCACTGCTACTCAGGGATAGAGGCTTGGTCCTGGGTGCAATGCTTTTTTTTTATTTTTTTTTTATAAATGTAATCCGTGACTTCACTGTTTGTTTTGCAGGGCTATCCCCGCATTTCCAGTTGAGTGAACTGTGTGTGTCTGGCTGCTGCTACTCTCCAGTGTTTTTAGCAACTGTTTTGTATTTGGGGAACTCCTAGGACACCTATTGGATTACTTTCACCTTTACTATCTGGTGTTTTGCTGAACTTTTGTTGATACTTTGGACTAAATCACTGCAATTGCTGATGCTTGCTGGACTGTACACTCACTCTGCCAGTTTATTACTGTCTATCTCCTAGCACACCTACTGTACCTCTCACCTGTATGAGCCCTCTTCCTTCTCCTTCACAATGATCATATCTGTGGTGAGTGTGTCTTTACCCTCTTGCCTCGTTGTCAGCAGTATGTTTTTGTGGTAAGCATATTAAACTTGAGTTGATCATAGTTCTTGCTGGGTTGTGTTGGGAATTTGGTTGGCTAAAATGCAGCATTAGCGTGGTGGTGTTATGTATGTGACAGTTCTACTGTGTCGTTTGTCGTGATTACTGCTCGTGTTTGGATTAAAGCCTTCTCAGCCCACCTTTTCATTATCTGGTGTTGTGCTGTGCATGTGTACTTTTTACCATCTGGCAATGCAGAGTAGTTTGAGACCTTGGCTGATCTCAAACTACTCCGTTGTCACACCCCTCTGGACTCAGTGTCTTATAACCTATGCCACTCACTTGGAATTACTTGTCACCCATGTTACATACACCGCTCCAAAAGAGGACCATCCCTTATCTACAGGTGTGATGCTCAAATTCCAACTCTATGTACTTATCAACCCCCAAAAAAAGCCAGTAGCAGAAGAAATCATGACCATCTTTGTTGTATTCCTATACTGACTGCTCCTTCCTCTCCAATTCTTCGTTACTTTAACATCATCCACTTGAATGTTTGATCCATTGCCAATAAAACCTCATTAATCTATGATCTCATCCTCCAGAAGAAAATGGGCATCTTTTGTTTCTCAGAAACCTAGCAACAACCTGGTGAATGCATACACTTAAACTTGCTGACTCCCCCTGGTTATTCTTACTTATCTAAACCCAGATCAGTAGGGAGAGGGGGTGGGTTGGCTGTTGTGTATTGCTTGGATCTGACTGTTAAAGAACGAACACTATTCAGTTTGACATCTTTTGAATGCATTGCTTTAAATATTGTTTGTTTATTTCAACCCCTCCCCTAATGCTGTTAATTTATTGCCCCCCTAAACCATCTGCCAATTTTTTTGTCTGAATTGATCCTTACAGTTATCTCACCTCTTTGTCCTGCTGTAATTATGCTTGGTGACACTAACATCCATGTTGATAAATATTCTTACACCTTTGAGTTCATTTCTGTTTTGGATTGTTTTAACCTGACGCAGCATGTTGACTTCTCCACCCACAATCAAGTGCACACTCTTGACCTGCTTTGTTCCACTGGTCTAAATGAAATCTCTGTCTCTGGTTCTGTCTCTGGTATCTCTGATTATAAGCTCATTGTATGCAGCTTCCATACTACCATTCTTCCTCCTTACCTTTAAGAAAATGCCTGTCACCTACCGAAATATTAGGTCTATTAACCACAACCTCTTTGCTGCTTCTATACAGGCATCATCCTTGTTTGACCTACATGATGACCTCTCCTCCCCTGACAATCTGGTTGCCATTTACAATGACACACTTTCTAGCTTGTTGGGTGACTTGGCACCTGTAAAGAATAGGCTTGTCCCTGCCACCCGCACCTGTCCCTGGTTCACCTCTGAGCTCAGTAATGAAGGCCACTGATCCAAATTGAGTGCTTGCATAAGAAAATCAGGCTTACTGTCCACTCATTGCTCTACACTGAGCACATTTATAATTATAGGGATTCCTTAAATGCTGCCCGTTCTAACAACTACTCATTAATCATAAGTGGTTCTAAGTCTAGGCTGAAAACACTCTTTAGGTCTGTTGATAAACTTTTCAAATCTCCTGTGGCAGCTTGTCCCAAGACAGCTGAACATTGTCAGGTTTTCTTAAATTTCTTTGAAGACAAATTTTAACCAAATTTACCAGTGCTTTCAACCTACTGCTCTATTTCTCTCCCCCCAGTTCTCCTCCTCTGGGCCCTAAACTCACCCACTTCACAACTGTTAACTCCCTTTCTGTCTCTAATATTGTCGCCAAATCTAACTCCTCATGTCAGCTTGACTCTGCCCCAACTCCTATACTTAAGGCATGATCCACAATCATCTAATTGAACTAATTGCATTGTTGGTTAATTCATGCCTCAACTCTGGTGTTGTTCCCACTGCCCTCAAAATGGCTGCAGTTACTCCCATTTTAAAGAAGCCTGATTTAGATTCTGTCTAATTATCGACTGATCTCCAACCTCCCCTTTTAGCAAAAATACTGGAAAGAGTGGTTGCTTCACAACTTCATTCCTTTCTCATTGAAAACAATCTGTATGAGCCCTTTCAGTCTGGTTTCCACACACACTTCACATTCTCATTCTCCTTGACTTATCTGCTGCATTTGACACCATCAATCATGACACACTCATCTCCCATCTGTCAGATATTGGTATCACAGACATAACCCTCCAATGGTTTCGGTCCTACCTCACCAACAGATGACAGTTTGTCACGCTGGGTCCACATAAGTCCTCCATGTCCCCTATTGCTTGTGGTGTCCCTCAGGGATCTGTTCTTGGACCTCTCCTTTTCCTTATATACATCCTGCCCCTTGGCCAAATTATTCATGATCTTAACTTCCATTGCTATGCTGATGACATCCAATTATATCTCACGACATCCTTCCCCCACTGACCCCCCTCCCAGTTCCCTCAATGACTGTCTGTCAGACCTAAAGTTGTGGATGCAGAATAAATTTTCTAAAACTTAACATGGATAAAACAGAAATCATGCTTATCGGCCCCAAATCTTCATTGTCCAAATCCTCCAGTTTCAGTCTGAACATCGACGGTGCACTTGTTAAACCTTCACCTGTTGTTAGAAACCTTGGAATACTTCTTGACCCCTCACTCAACTTTGATCCCCACATTAAATCCCTCACCAAGACTGCTTTCTTCCACCTCCGGAACATTGCCCACCTTTGCCCCTTCCTTTCCAATAGCGATGCTCAAACTTTGGTCCACTCCTTCATTATGTCCTGCCTCGATTATTGCAGCTCCCGTCTCATTGGCCTCTTTACTAAATCCCTTCAAAGGCTACAATGCATTCAGAACTCTGCAGCGAGACTCCTCACTCATACCAAACGATCTGCTCATAACTCATTGTCAGTTTCACTGGCTACCTGGCCTGTCCCGAATTAAGCATAAAATCCAACTACTCCCCTTCAAAGCCCTCCATAACCTTGTTCTTCCTTACATCCATGACCTTCTGACCCCTTACACGCCATCTTGCTCTCTCAGATCCTTTAGCCATGATCTCCTTGCTGCCCGCCACACCAGATTCTCTACCCTGGGTGGCAGATCCTTAAGCACCATGGCCCCAAACTCTGGGATTCCCTTCCTCAACCCCTCCGTGACTGCGCTTCCCTTCCTTTCTTCAAATCACATCTCAGAACCTTTCTGTTTCATGAACACTTCACCACCACTGCATAAGCTTACCACTCTTTACCAACTTTTTTTGTGTGTGTTCTGTATATAGTTTCACGTATCCATGTCAAATTTGGTAGGTGCATGGGGTGCCCCAAGATGAACAAAATTGTAAGATGATTTTTGGTTCTGTGCATTTTGACATGTTACATTTTGACACATTCCTCTGAGGCAGTTTGTTGAATTCATGCCAGATTTGGTATACGCGATATCAAGATATTGCTGACTTTGAATTGCGAAGGGATTTATGATATCTTGCAAGATGTTGAAATGGTGAAACAATAAATTTATACGTTACGCCATGCAAACAGGAAGTGTGTCATAAATTCACCATGCCTTGCCTAATATGGCTCAAACTTCATAGGTTCTAGGATATGATGGTTCTGATGATGTCCACATGCCCAAAGTGACTCTCTGGTATAGCACCACCATTTGGACCTGGACAGTAATGACTCTATTGCCTAAAAACTCATCACTGGTGGCACACACATCTAGGGTTGGGAATTGATAAGAATTTCACGATTCCGATTCCCTTATCGATTCTGTGAAACGATTCGATTCCTTATCGA
>JAODXR010000012.1:73186180-73196703 GCA_028877395.1 Cathorops festae
TTACCTCAGATGTGTTGAAAAATTCACAAGAAAATATTTAAATTACCCTGTAATAACATTTAGCATCAAACTGCTAAGACAGCGATGATACCTTCTCACACAAAGGCAGCTCACCCATGCCATGGGGTCTGATGCCCCACATACAATCACAAATGCTGGCTTTTGCACCTGTGGTAGAAAAATAATAAGGCATGAATCCAAATGAGAATCAGAATTAACAGAGATTTACCATAAATATTCTTTATGCATACAGAACACTGGCACGCTCTACTGAAATGCATTTAGAGAGTGCATTATTACTCTTTCTATTTCCCACTTATATGGTAATGTATGTGTGTTCATACCACACAGGGCAGGTAGGCAGAATCCTCCTCATGTTCTGCAAGTACAAATTGTTTTAGCAGAGAAGAGAACAAAGGAGTTTTTGTCATGTACTTCAACTGTCTTTACAAGAAACACACTCTACTAGTCAACAGATTAAACAGTTATACAGACATACTTGGATAAAATGAGGCTATGCTTTAACACAAATGTCAACATTGATGTTTTGATTAATATTTTTCCAATACATCTCCCCCCTTTTAATAAATTCTGATAGGCATAAAAGACATGAGAAACGTGGCTCATCCACTTCTGTATCCTATGTTCTGGTTTAAACAGATGCTTCATTCAGTTCCTCATTGAGAAACAATATACTGCTTTTTTGTGAGGCAAAGACACCTTTGATGTTTAGCTCATACATATATTCAGAAAGAAAAGTTAAGATTTTACACACTTCTTTCAAGTCTTTACACTTCCTTGTGGCTGGTGAAGGGTGGATTATACTCTTCATCCAGAGAGGGTTGATATTTTAAGTAAATGGGAACATCTGTATGTTGACAGTTCTTATGACCACAGTCTGTAGGCATTGGCTGATACATGGACCTAACAGGCAGAGCAGTAATAGGACTATCAGCATTGGGATGGCCATTGAGGCATAGGCTGTCCATCTTTCAAACAAGTTGTGCAGCCATCCCCAGGTGTCTTCTCCACGTTCGTCCAGACATAGCTCCTTAGCCACCTCCTGCATCTTTCTGTATGCAGTTGAAATGCTTCCGTGGGCATCATCATTTGCAAGCACATATGTGCAACACTCATCTCCTATCATGGCACATACTCCACCTTCCTTTGCTAGTAAAATATTGAGTGTCAATCTGTTCTGAGTCATCATCAGTCTTAACATTGTCAGCTCAATTTTCACCCCTCTAGTGCTAGTGTAGTCACATTGACAAGTGTAGCTAGTCTATAGTGAGTTATAGTGAACAAGCTGGTTCACAGTTGGGTTACACCATACCGGGGAAACATGGCCTGGCCAAATTTCTTCCACTTAAGTTGGAGTTAATGTTCTGGAGGAGGGAAGTTGTCATCCTTTGTGGATATTCAGTGTCACTGGGTTTGTTTGGGTGCAGTTCTAAAAAGGACCATTATTGGCATTAGGAGATAGATAAATGCACATACACCAATACAATTATTTGGGAGGTAATAATATGCTTGACTCCCACTCATTCAGTACCAGTCTGGGCAATACCTCATGCCAAATGCATGGTATATCAGTCTGGATGCAACAGGGTGCAATTGTCTCATGCACACTTACATGTTTTATTGTATGCATCATAAGTGGTTTGATAAGAAAAACTCAGGATTTCTCCCAGTGGATGAGCCCCTTCCCTGCTGCTGATGCACACTGGGTACCTTCCACCTGGAAAACTCATCTTTATGCCCACACTCCACACTCCAGGATAATTCCTTATTTCGTAGGGGCTCTGATCCTTGTTGAACTGGAAGGAATGTGTGAGACTGGTATCATTGTAGCAACTGCCCTGATACATATTTTTGAGTCCCAAAACCATCATATTAACATATGCCATTGCCTGCAGAGTGTCATTCATCTCACTCTCCACAGGTTTAAACAGGAAGGGTTTGTGTGTGGACCGTGGGAGTACTGTACAAACAACACAATCACCAGTGATGTTTCATGTCACTGCTATGAAATCAGCATAATTTCCATAATGAGCATAAAACTCATTGTGATGCTCTCCTAGTGGTGTTCTACCCTTTCAATAACACTGGTAGCAGATATGACAGGATTGGAGAGGAATCCCATGACTGTCCACATGGCTGAAAGATGTCATAGGCATGTCATAGGCATTTCAGGATGCTGGGTATTGGAGGAGTGGCTCAATCAGGTTAACCTTTGCCCTTTCTTGGTATCTTTTGGTGCTCTGACTGCAGGCAAGCCCTTTCACACTCTTCCCACCTCATTGAGGCTTAGGAATACCCTACTTCATCACTAGCTCCTTACCCTGTTGTGCTTCCTGCTGAGCAGGGGTGGTGCACACTTGCAGTGGCTTGCATGAATCCAGGTGGCTCTTTCCCTGATCTTCACTGCTGTCTACATTGTTAACAGGACTTGATATGGTCCCAACCATCTGCACACCTTCCAGTGCTTCCTCCTGAGATCCTTGACCACAGTCCAGTAACCTGATTTCAGATCATGTAGTTGGGTGGTTGCCATCTTGGGGAGGGCCTTTTTTACCTGTTTGTGGGTAAATTGTAAAACAAACGAGAGTTCTGCTGTCAGTAAATCTGCTGAGAACACACAAACTACAAACATGGGCACTCAGAACTACAATCCCCAAGATCCACAGCACCCTCTGTCACCAGAATATAAATTACAGCAGACATGCATCTTCCTAATTAGCTCTTCCCTTACTTAAGCCACTCTCACACAACTCCAATGTGAAGTATTGTTCTTTTTCATCCAGTCCATACCAAGCTTTGCATTTTCTGTCTGCCTCTCAATTTCCTAAACTTTGCTTGCCTTATTTAATTTATGCTCTTTGTCTCACCTATACTACTGTACATTGCTTGTTGATCGCATGACCCTCACTTGTTTCCTGATCTTACTTCCTGTCTCTCATTTTGGCTTTGTCTACAATCTGCTTCCCTGCTCTCCTCTGCATATACATCAGTAAGTGCCTGCACTCTGACAGGATACTTTGCCTCCATGGATGTAGTAGAAGAGGTGAAGCAGACTGCTCTGAATGCTCAGGGATGCTTACTGGGAGAACATCAACAGATGCTAGCAGATCTCAACACCTGTATGATGCAATGAGCAACCGTGATGTTGCAAGTCCTTTTACTGCACCCTGAGTCAATTCCCAGCCCCACGCTACAGCTTCCTGCACCGGAGAGATTTGCTGGAGATGCTCTTGACTGTAAAGGTTTTTTGCTTCAATGCTCCATGTATTTCGCTACCATGCCTAACCTTTCTGATAAACACAAGATTGCTAATTTCCTTTCCTTTCTCATGGGCAAAGTGCTATGCTGGGTAAGTGCCATGTGGAACAAGGGCAGTGAACAGGCCACTTCCTATGAGCAGTTCCTCTTTATGTTTCAGAGAACCTGAAGGGATTGAAATCAGTGAAAGTCTGCTCGCCATTTCATAAGGTTCCTGAAGTGTGGCTGAGTATATTCTTGACCTCAGAACATTATCAGCAGCCAGTGGATGGAATGAACCTGTCTTGAAAGCCGTTTTTCGTCAGGGTTTGTACCCCACGATTCTTAGTGAACTAGCCTGCCAGGATGAACAGTTCACCCTGGCCTCTCTGATTGATTTAGCCATTAGGCTCAAGCATCTGTTGGCACACTGCCCCTCCATTCAGGAAAGCACTAAGCTTATCACAACTTCTAAGGACAGCTCACGCATGGAAGTCTCATCCATCCAGCTATCATGCTCTGAGCACAAAAGAAGGAAAAGGGAGGGTTTGTGCTTCTACTGCGAGAGCTCTGAGCATCAGCTCAACAACCATCCCATTCATCTATCCCGCACAGCTCCAGCTGAAGGTTCTACATGCACTGTGAGTCCGGTGAGAAAATCTAATTCCATGTCTTTTTTAAGGTGGCAAATGTGATGAGAGGTAGTTTTTTTTTATCATTTGAGAAACATTGCAAAGTTAAAACCAATATTAGCTCCAAAAGACCTAGAAATAGTTATTCATGCTTTTATTACTTTTAGGTTAGACTACTGCAATGTACTCTATCTGGGCTTCCCTCATTCCACCCTCACACGCTTACAGATGGTCCAAAATGTTGCAGCTAGGCTCCTTA
Organism: Cathorops festae; assembly: GCA_028877395.1. Lineage (NCBI taxonomy): Eukaryota > Metazoa > Chordata > Actinopteri > Siluriformes > Ariidae > Cathorops > Cathorops festae. The sequence goes on from JAODXR010000012.1 coordinate 73,190,330, forward strand.
CTGGTACAAAGAAAAGGCAACACATCACTCCCATCCCATAACATTTGATGATGTTGGGCACTTATAAGAAAACACTGTTGTATCTCAGCCAGCGTACTCTTGACAGGTGTGATGTTTTCTGTTCAAGTATGAGCATGACACAGCATATGGCACCAGTAGGGTGAGGTCAGCATACCCTAATTTGTCATGTGATGCTGCCACAGCCTTCTCTGTGGTGGCAACTGCACTGAGACAGTGAGGTAGTCCTGCTGTTACCAGATCGAGTTTAGTAGAATAACAAGCCACACAACATAAGTTACCTCCATAATGTTGTAGCACTTCCAAGATAGCATAATTTGGAACAAAAGTGCAACAGTAAGGGCACATTCCCAGAAAAGACATCATCTGTTTCTTTGTTATTGGTTTTGGTAAGTTCTATATAGCTTGAACTCGTTCAGAGCACAGAAACTTTCCATGTACAAAGATATAATGACCTAGGAAATATACATCTGTTTTTATGAATTGGAGCTTGGTGAGACTGGCTTTCTGTCCTTCTTGAGCAAGGAATTTCAGCAATCTAATGGTGTCAGCTTCGCACTGTGCCTGTGAGGGATAGGCTAATAACAGATCATCAACATACTGTAGTAAAGCGGTACCATGAGAAAGCTCTAGGGTACTAAGACTCCATTTTAGCACTTCATTGTAAATGGTAGGTGATTCATAATATCCTTGGCTCAAATGTGTGAATGTATATGGTTTCTCTTCAAACTGGAAAGTGAGCCAAAACTAAGTGTCCAGATGAACTGGAGCACTAAAGAATGCATTTGCAAGCTCAGCAACAGAAAAATGGATGCTTTTAGCTGGAATGTGTGACAGAATGGTATATGGGTTGGGGACATTTGGCGCTCTAGGCTGTATGGCTGCATTGACAAATCTTCACTCAGTGGGTTCTCCAAGTTTATTGTGCCTCTTCACTGGAAAGATTGGTGTTTGTACCAGTGACTCAGGACAAGCCACAATGATGCCTGCAGCTCTGCGTGATAAAGACTAGCTTAATGTCATCCACTGCCTCATTTCAATAGATATCAATGGATATTGTGGCTTGCATGGACAAAAATCTGACTTGGGACTTACAACTACTGCCCCAAAATGCCTGATCAACCCTATGTCATGTTTCCCTTGTGCCCATAAACACTTTGGAACGAAGTCTTGGATCATCAGCAGTAAAACAGTAAACTGAAAGCCTGCCCATTGACCTGGTCTACAGTCATTTGACATAAACTCTACTGTCCTCTGCCCTGTCAATACTAAATGCAAGTCAGTGTGGTAGGCTTTCATAGTTCGGCTGCATTTGACTGTCGGTTCTGAGGTGTGTTCCCAATCTGAAGTGTTTACACACTTCCTCATCCAAGGTCCCAAATATTTCCATCTATCTCATTTTCCCTTTGCTTGTAATGTGTGGCATAGTGGATGAGGCAAACGCAAACCCAAGTCCTGCTCGTCTCTCTGGGGCCTTTATCAATATGGCATATCTGTTCATTCCAAAAGAGTTTCTGACTATATACACTCTCTCTCCTTTCTTTGTGTAGCCCTATGCTATATATTTGTTTTCTATTGTAAAATATTAAGGAATGTAAGTTTTGATTGCATATGCCAACATGTATTTATTTTTCTAAGGTCTGTATTTTATTTGAATTTTGAGTGTTTATATTTTAGTTTTGTATTTTTATTGGTTAAAACTTTTATGGTGAATTTTGAACCCTGAGTGGTTAGAGCGGAAATGGGGAGAGTTATAGGAAGAAGAAGAGAGAGGATGGCAGAGAGCAGATGGCTAGTCTGAGCTCATGAATATTACTTGTTAGGATGACATTGAAATTTTCCACCTCTAGGCTTTAGAAGTGGAGAGTCACTAATGATAGTTTATCGGACTGATAACTGCACTTTTGGTGACTGTGTATGGCGAGTACTGTCCAAGTTTAATTCAGTGATGGCCTGCCTCAAGAAGATGCCTGGCTGCCATCTTAGCCACATGCTCCAGACACAGCACAGAGATGTACTGCTCGCTAAGATGACCGTGAACCCCATGTTCAGCTAGTGCCATTGACCCTAGTTGTTTTTCCCTGTTAATACAGAATGAGACAAAGGAGGTTCGTATACCTTGAGGCACACCTCTGGGTAAAGTCCAGACTGCTGAATTGGCAAGTCCACTAGTGGAAAGTCAGACGTCTGAAGAGGTGGACCCATCTGTGATTGATTTTTGGTGATTCACCTATTCCTATGGAATGGAAAGAGACTTAAGAGGAAACTATTTTGCCAGCGTAATGTGTTCTCACTCCATGAATGGGAGGTTGGCTTAGCTAAGGGAGTGGAGCACCACATTCGTCTGGCTGACCCCCGACCATTTCAGGAGAGTTCCAGACGTCTTGTGCCCGCTGACGTGGAGGATGTGCAAAAACACATTACAGACCTGCTAGCTGCAGGAGTGATAAGAGTCTCAGAGTCCTTATGCATCACCTATAGTGATTGTGAGGAAAAATAATAGTGTGCATATGTGTGTTGATTACCGGACTCTGAATAGTAAGACAATACCTGATCAATACTTGACGCCATGCATCGATGATGCGTTGGATTGTTTAGCTGGAAGCTGCTGGTTCTCTGTGTTAGACCTCCATAGTGGTTACCAAATAGCCATGGCAGAGGAACACAAGGAGAAGACCGCATTTGTGTCCTCTCGGTTTCTACCAATTTGAGTGAATGCTGCAGGGAGTTATGGGGGCCCCTGTGACACTTCTCATTCACCCAGTCACTTCTCATTCCTTTGTTTTTGTAGAGGATGATGATCTTGGCATCTCTCATGTCCTGTGGTACAGCCTCTTCTTCCCAGCATTGACATAGGATTTCATGCAGTGGGAGCAGTAGAGTGTCCTTGCGATTTTTAATTGAATCAGGGGGGATCCCATCACTGTCTGGGGCCTTGCTGAGCTCCTCTACTGACAGCTCTGTGTCTAAATGACCATGGTTGGGAGACACTCAATAGCATCAAGGGCTGTGAGGAACACAGCATTTCCTCTGGAATAAAGGTCAGAATAGTGTTCTACCCATCTTTCCAACTGCTGGCCTTTGTCAGCGAGAACTTCCCCAGTGGAGGATTTAAGAGGGTCTATCTTGCTCTGGATAGGGCCAAGTGCCTTCTTGATGCCATCATACATTCCTCTGATGTTTCCACTAATGGAGGCTAATTGTATGTTTTCACTGAGCTCTGACCAGTACTCGTTGGCACATTGCTGTGCAGTCTGCTGAACATTACTCCTAGTAGCCCTAAGAATCTGTAGCTTCTTCTTGTTGGGTGAACACTTGTATTCTGCAAGGGCAGCATGTTTGGCTTAAATGACAGGAGACGTCATAGTGGACTTTGCCTCAAACCAGTCATGCGACTTTGGGATTTGCTTCCCAAAGGTGGCAAGGGCTGTGTGGTACATAATGTCCTGTGGGGTTTCCCACTTTTCTGTGGTGAAGTCTTTAGACTGTGAGGCACCGAGCTCTTTCTCAAAGGCCATTGCAAACTGCTCTATGCAGTCTGGCTGAGTCATCTTGCTTGTGTCTATGGAAGGGTTCCCCATCTTTTAATGAGGTGAAACTTCTTCGGTTGCAACCTGATCTTGCAACATACCAAGGAGTGGTCTGTGTTTCAATCAGTGCTGTGTTAAGTGCAGGTGTGCAGAACATGCTTGATGGCTGCATGCCTGACCAGGAGAAGATCCAGATGGTGCCAGTGTTTTGAGCTCTGATGTATCCATGTAACCTTGTGTTGAGGTCTGGTTTGAAAGGAGTTGGAGATGCACAGCCAATGGTACATGCACAGCTCAAGCAGCCTCTGTTTATTTGCATTCAGTTTGCCTACACCAAATTGAACTAAACAGGAGAGCCATGAATCATGATCAGCACCCACTCTGGCACTAAAATCACCCAGAAGAACAAGTTGTTCCTTGTTCAGTCTGTTCCTGATGAGGAATGCCAGGTTTTCACAGAACTCATCCTTTGTGTCTGGAATGGAGGACAGAGTTGGGGTGTACATGCTCACAAGAGTAATGGGGCCTTCAGTGGTATTAAAGTAGAGTCAGTAGTCTCTCTGAAGCACTTTTGCCTGGTTCTACCATACTCAAGAGACTGATCCTCACTGCAAAGCGGACTCTGTGCACTCTAGGCTCTTCCTAAACCCCATGCACCCAATGAGGTAGACAGACCATGGCAAGACAACACCTTATTTGTTGGGGGCTGCCTAGCTTGAGGTGGGTGGTAGCTGTCCAATTAGATGCAAGATCTCGCCCATCATCAGGAGCAATCCCTGGTGCCATGTTCTACACCAATTTAACATTAGCTTGTAACTGCTGCTCCCTGTGTTGTGTCGATGCCACAGGCAAAGCAGGAGTGTCCTCTCCAGAATGTCAAGTTGATGTAAGTGGTAGTTGGATGTATGCCTGGTCAGTGTTAAGTGGAGGACAGACTGATGCCCATGCAGCAGGTTCCCCCTCTCCATGTCACTTATGGATCCAAAGGAACAGCAAGGCTATTACAGTTTGGCACCAGTGCTGTTGCAGGAGTTGCCAGAATTAAGTTGTGCACAACAATGAGCTGCCTTAGGGACTCCAATTCTGGATTTTTCCTCAAGGTTTACTCCTGAAGCCTTTTCCATGACTTTGTATGGCCGCAAGGCTGCAGAGGTTTTAAATCAGAGTTTTCCTTTACCTAGATAAGCTAAGCTGCCTTCCAAGGCTGAGTCCCATCTACCCAAAGCAAATGGTTTTAAGGTGCCAGGAACATACCTTTTGCCCCTTCTCATGTTGGTAAAAGCAGTTCTGCCAGGCTTAGGAGCTAAGCCACTTGAGTAGTCCAGGAGCTGGACTTGGTTGTCAAAGGCTGTTGGAGATGCATGCCTTGGGAGTATTTTATAGATAGCAGGAGAGCTAAAGTCCTTCCCACACCATGCCACACTGATCTCCATTTCCATAGCCCTCAGCCTCTCACCTATACAGCTAGGGTTACAGTGGGGGGGGCTAGTCCTCTAGTAACTGCAAGTATTTGACTCCCCACTCACATCTGTATTGCAGCATGCCTTGCCAGATGGCAGTAGGTACCATTTTTTTATGATGGTCTTTGGTATGATCCGACCATGAGTAGAACTTGTAATCTCCTGATCGAGAGGCGGACATGCTAACCATTAGGCCAGCTTGCAGTGAGATAGTGGGAGCTTATCCCCACTACCACCCTCAGCTATTACAACCTTGGAACCAATCATGTTACCAATTAACCTGCTTATTGTGGAATCTTCCAAAATGGTGTGACTTGAATATCCTGTAAACTTTTCAGTCTTATTTTGCCTCTGTCTGAACTTTTTTTTTTTTTAAAGTGCTGAGGGCATCAAATTCTAACTTCATTTATATTTATGAAATACAATTAAGTTGGTCAGTAAAGGGTGGTACAGTGTAGTCATTAACACTGTCGCTGTACAGCAAGGGTGGCAAGGTGATGTAGTGGTTAGCACAGTTGCCTCACAGCAAGAAGATTCTGGGTTTGAGCCCAGTGGCTGATGGGGTCCTTTCTGTGTGGAACATGCATGTTCTCCCTTTGTCTGTGTGGGTTTCCTCTGGGTGATCTGGTTTTTCCCCACAGTCCAAAGACTTGCAGGTTAGGTTAATTGGTGGCTCTAAATTGACAGTGACTGTGAATGATTGTTTCCATGTCAGCCTGTGATGACCTGGTGATTTGTCCAGGGTGTACCCTGCCTCTTGCTCATAGTCAGCAGGGATAGGCTCCAGCTTGTCCATGACCCTGCACAGGATAAGCAGTTATGAATAATGGACGGATGGTTAGTAAAACTTTTTTGGGGGGGACTTTTTTTTTCAGTTCAGTAAAGGTTCACATAAATGAACAAATCACAGATTTGTTTTTATCACATTTTGGAAAATTTCCCAAATTTTCTGCAAATGGGGTTTGTATTTTATTCTGATTTCATTTACAATATCAAGTTTTTCTTTGCTGGGTTTCCTTTTTTTATGATAATTACATGCATGATTTATAGATATAATAAGTCTATCAGCTAGCCATTGTCAGAAGTTTAAATACACTTATCATGGGCATGAATGTCATGATTTTGGGCTGTTAATGATTTTGCTTGAACCGTTCTTTTTCCAGGGTGGAATGATTGTACATTATATATCGTTAATGACTTCAAAAAAACAAGAATTAAGTGCACAAGTTTGAATTTATTTTAGATTTTCTCTAATCCACACATGATCAAAATTATACATACATGCTCAAATATATACATACAGTGGGGAGAACAAGTATTTGATACGCTGCCGATTTTGCTGGTTTTCACACTTGCAATGCATGTA
>JAODXR010000012.1:73388625-73401640 GCA_028877395.1 Cathorops festae
ATATTTTGAGGATGTATGGGTTGAAGCATATAACCTGAGATGGCAGCAGCCCTTTCCATATCTGGTGGAAGAGTGGGGGCCACAGCGGATGGAGCGGTGGAGGAGGCAGCAGCGGATGGAGCGGTGGAGGAGGCCACAGCGGATGGAGCAGTGGAGGAGGCTGCAGCGGAGGCCACAGTGGAGGAGGCCACAGCGGAGGAGGCCGCAGCGGAGGAGGCCGCAGCGGATGGAGCGGTGGAGGAGGCCGCAGTGGAGGAGGCAACAGCGGATGGAGCGGTGGAGGAGGCCGCAGCGGAGGCAACAGTGGAGGAGGCCACAGCGGAGGAGGCCACAGTGGATGGAGCGGTGGAGGAGGCCGCAATGGAGGAGGCAACAGCGGATGGAGCGGTGGAGGAGGCCGCAGCGGAGGAGGCCGCAGTGGAGGAGGCCACAGCGGATGGAGCGGTGGAGGAGGCCGCAGTGGATGGAGCAGTGGGGGAGGCCGCAGTGGAGGCAACAGTGGAGGAGGCCACAGCGGAGGAGGCCGCAGCGGAGGCAACAGTGGAGGAGGCCACAGCGGAGGAGGCCACAGCGGATGGAGCGGTCGAGGAGGCCGCAGCGGAGGAGGCCACAGCGGATGGAGCGGTGGAGGAGGCAGCAGGTGATGGAGGGGTGGAGGAGGCAACTGGTGGATTGCATATTTTGTGGGGTATTCGGGGCTTTTTACTGATAAGCTTTTTCAGGAGGTCTGTGCTGACCTTGGAGAAAATGCGGCCCTGGTCATTCTGAAGGTCAGCACTCTTGTCCTGAATGTGAGTAATTATGAAAGGCCCCAGGTAATCAGCCTCCAGCTTACCTCCCTTTCGCTGCTGGCTCCTGACATTCAGCCTCCAGACTCTGTCCCCCACATGGAACTGTGGGGGGTTTGATGGGCTGCGTTTCCTTTTTATGCCCTTTCCTACTGCCTCCCGAGCAGCCTGCAGAGCATCACTCAGCTGGAGGATGTTCTCTGTCGGGCTCTCGTTCCCCACCGCCATCTCAATGCTGTCGTCGTGAATCTTTTGAAATAACATTTTTATGAAAATTTACCATATTACTACTGTATGAATTGGGATTCATGTTTAAGTTAAAGCCACTAATTACAACACAACATACCAGGTGCTCCTCAGGGACTTGGGATGGGTAGCATGCTTCCCTTCCAAACATTAGGAAGTACGGTGAATACTTCGTAGTGACCTGTGTCTTGGTCCTCAGGGCAAACATGACGGCATCAAGATGTTCATCCCATACATCTGGCCTATCCCCAACAAGTTTTCGCAGAGCTCTGAAATAGAATGGGAAAAATAGAAGTAGCAGTAGAAGAGCAATACGTATGTGGGAAACATGCTGCGTGTGCGTGCATAAGAAAGAAAAAGACGGTGTGGGGCCATGGCTATAGGCGAACTGGGCTATGTTTCTTTGTTCATTACATTCTGAGTGCTTCTTGTCCGTTTCCTTGTGGTCCTTAAGTCTGGTCTGGTTTATTTTGTTCCTAGTAAATCTCATCCTCTCATGCCCACACAAAATATCTCTCTTGTAGAGACAATAAAGGGTTATCGTATCTTATCTTATCTCATGCATGAGAAATATACCAAGAATGCAGGAGCAATACTCACCTTTGAATGGTGGCATTCATTCGCTCAACTAACCCATTTGTCTGGGGGTGGTATGGGGCGCAGAGGCTTCTTTGGATGCCGAGTATTCCACATATGTTTCTGTTTATCTATGATTGTGGAAGACATTGCATTCATAACATTAACATTTTGTCTCAATTGAATACATTGGAATATCAGTAACGTGCACAAAATAATGCTTGTAGCTACTTAATAAGGAATTTAATTGTACCTGATTGACAAACTCTTTCCCTTGGTCTGTGAGGATTCTCTTGGGCGCCTCAAATTGATAAAAGAATTTTAGAATGCAACCTGCAACCTCCTCCGCCTTTTTTGATTGCAGCGCATAGGCCTGTGGCCATTTTGTCAAGTAATCAATCATGACACAGATGTAACTATTGCCTCGGCTGGTTTTGACCAATGGACCAATGAGGTCCATTCCCAGTAGTTCAAACGGCTGTGTGACCTAGAAGATAAATATGTTTAATATGACCAATTAATTTGACCAATCCATGTACAAAGTGGGTGAAACACAACAGGCTGAAGTTAACGAGGAAACACTTCCTTAAATATAGCTGCAAGCAGCGAAACGGGGCCAAGCAGGCAAGTCAGCCTGTCCCGGCCCAAGTCGCCACGGCAACAGACAGATCTGACAAGGCAGAAGGTCGTAGGCACGCACAGTAAGCTTTTGCAAGGATTCAAGTGTTTTTCTTAAAATTCAAAATGGTGGGAAACCAACAGGGCGGAAAATTACATCTTAGCATGCGTTGGATTCGACTTGGCCCAAGGATTCCAGGGATACCACGGTTTTGAAAGTTGGAGCTACGGTTCCAAAGTTGCAAGCAGAAATTCTTTGGCCTGCTGGTGGCGCTAGAGGGTTGGGGATGGGGACCTGGATTTTTTGGGGGGAGGTCATGGGATGGACCTCTATATGTGTTAGAAATCTTAGCAAAATCCGACAAAAATAAATAAATAAATCCCGGCTGTTATAAGCATTCACTGCAAGACTGATGACAAAGCTTGCCTCTGCCACCCTAGCCTCCACTGTTCAATTCAAGTCTAAAATGGCTCTTATGTAGTTGCTTCTATGTCTTTTCTGAGGTTCATGTTTTGTGCTTTGAGTGCACTTGTCAGGGAAATTTCACGAGTGGAGCTCTCAGCACCAAGTCAAACTATCACCCTTTTTAATAATAAATGGTGCCACAGTAATCAATGACGAAAGTGTTTCTCGGTGGAGATAGTAAAGCAGATATGACATGACATGACAGGCACAGCCCCAGACAAACAAACATAGTATATATATATAAACCTTGATAGGCCGGTACTCCCTCTCTTCCTTTATTGGAGGTGCAGAGGCCTGACACTCCTTACACTCTACCACCTGCACAATAACACACAATAGATGTGTTGACAAAAACTGCAGATACATTGATAATATTAAGCACTGTCTGAAGAATGCACGATTTTGAACAATAAGATACATCTTTGGTCTTTACAATCTGAGCTCACTTTAAACAAATACTAAACTTATTATTATTTTATGAATTATAGAATAAGAGTACATTTAAGATGTTGTGCAGTGAATCACTGGACATGTTATGTTACATACTTACCCATTTGTGAAGGTCTACTGACATCCCAGGCCAGTAAAATATTTTGGTGATGGCTTCCAAAGTCTTCTTTTGGCCGCAGTGCGCTCCAGTGCTGCTGTCATGGAAGTCCTTGAAAATGTCACCAGCCTTTACTGCCCCACACACTACCTCAATGGGTATATTCTTTTTGATGTAGTGTAATTTTCCATCTTAGGGGGAAACAAGGCAATGTTACATAATTTAATAAAGCACCTACATGACATCCAGTAAACTGAATCTTCAAAAAACCCTTTGAGCGTCATTGATAAGATCATTTAGCCTGTTTGCAAAAACTAGAGCAAGTATTATGTATTCAGTAGTCAGATGGCTTATTGGTCGCCATCAATGAACAGGGGTCTTGGCCAGGTACTGTGATAACACCCTGCTTCATAGTGGCAACCATTTCTCTTTTATTGAGACTGGCATACATGGCTAATGTGTGGGTCAATGATGTTTTAATAGTAGCTCACGTCAGGGTGGTGCAATGGCAGTTAATGCCACTATTTTATGGATTAAATTATTAGGCTATTAGTGCATTATCTAAGAAGCGTTTTCATTGCAGTACATTGATTATGAATTACTACTTAATTAATGGGCATTGGCTGTCGTTGTAGGCCTACCACTTGACATCGGAGCCCCCAAAAAGGTCATTAATCCATATGGAAAAAATTACTATATCAAAGTTTTATTACAGACTCCGGCATCCAATTTCACATATAAACATAGACAATACAAATACAATAGGCCTACATGAAGTGCAACAGGTGTAAAAATCACCTCCTATTAAAAGTGTACTTCTGCAAGTTCATTGTTACAAAAGACTAGGACATTTAAAAAAGCAATATTAAAAACAATTAAATGTAAATGTAGTCCCTCCTACAGTAGGCACATGTACCAGTGTCTCCAAATATAGGATTGATATCTTACAGAACCGTACCTAGGATTGGTCAGCTCTATGATGAGATTATTATGGGACCCCTGCAACCTGCCTATGCATTTATACATCAGTCCTCTCAGAGTGGCATGAAAGGTGGTTACCCTTAGTTCACAAAACAGCTTGCTGGCACTACTTCCCCTGGGCTTTGTAGCCTCTTAGTGCAGATGGGGTCACCGGCTAGCCTATTCACTATTTACTGAAAATACTCAACTACATCATAACAACATTGCTATGACATTACCGAAAGCCTTAAGTAACAGATTAAGACATAGCCATTACAATTTTGGTGACAGTAAGGTTATAACATAGGCTCTGCGCTAAGGTTTTAAGTGGGATACTAAGGCAGTCGTTATACGCAACCTGAAGTTCACACAAACTCTCCTTCTTATACCTGACCCTGAGGTGAGCTGTGTGCATAGGTGTGCAGTATGCTCTGAACAGGTTCACCTTCACCCCATCAGAGCAATAGTGAAATTTCCTCACCAAAACATTGGCTTGGACATACTTCATCCTTCTCTGTCTAAGAATATCAGCATCATCCTCCATTTTATCATTAATGATGTGACTTATAGATATTTTGCACTGGAGCACACAGACAGTATTTGACCAGATAAGTAGAACACAGAAAAGGTGAGATGTTTGTCTTCCTTGGTCCTACATATCATAACTATGCTCCTCTTAGCATTATACTTAATGTCAAACCTCACGCCATAGTGAGAGCATATATTGAGGAGCTGTTGGAATCCTGCACTACTGGGAGATATGATGGCCAAATCATCAGTATACATGACATGATTAATTTTGGTGTTTCCTATTATACACCCTGTTCTGCATTCTCTCAGCTGCCTTGACAGGCCATCCTTGTACAGACTGAGGGGAGGCTTGGGGCTAGGCTTGGGGACAGAAGCCCACCCTGTCGCACCCCATTGCCTACTTTAAAGGGAGAGGATAACATGTTACCCCATTTTACCTACATAGTTTGCCTGTCATACCAACATGCCAGGATACATATTAAGCATCTTGGAACACTCCTTTGCTCCAACTTAATGAACACACAAACCCCACAAAACGCACTGCATATTTGTATCTGAGAGTAGTTAATTTTTTATGTTCTAAACCAGGCCCCTGCCTAGGTCTACCAGTCATAACCCAGGCCTTATGGGCCACAGCTTCTGTTTGGAGACCAGCAACATATTTGTTCCAGCCAGGCTTAATGTTCTTAGCTTTATTAGAGTGAGTGAGAAGCGGTTTACTGGCCTCTACTAATGCATAGACAATACAGTTGAAGAGTTCACAATGATCAACAAAGTGAGAAGTGATTAACATTGGTGCATAGAATAGCATGCATAGGCAACTCTATTTTACTTAAGAGTGCATCTGATCTTCCATTATACATAGACACATCCTCTGAGGAGAGTTTATGTGTCAGCTGGTTCCTCTGAGGAAGAAATTGAGCCAGAGAGGTTGAAGTTATGTCCGAATCAATGATTTATTAATCTTAGCACATGAAATATTGCAGAATAAGTAAAGCATACAGAGCTCTGGGTTCAATCCTCTCACCCTAAAGCATGATGATCCAACCCTGAATTTCCCTGAACCCGAAAGTTACTATATACTAACAGAGATTATTTATTTAATAGGCTATGTTATGACCATGCATGTACTCTCTGGGTCTTCTGCCTGGTTTGGGCTATCCAGATCACCGTGTCACCTCTTTCTCATCCATGGCCCTTGTCTTGTCCGTCTGCTTGGAACACCAACACACACCTGCACACATAAGCCCAGACCCACAACAGGCAACACACAATCTGGCTTCCGAGCATGCTTGTCCAGGGCCTGCTACACATAATTACACACACTCCAAGACTCTTCCAGATGCTTCAATAATCAAATGTATCAAATTAGTGACATCAATATCATGCATAAGAAACTGTCTTCCACTGGTTGCTTCTTCCCAATGGTCACCTATAAACAAACATAGTTAGAAATTCCCATACTCCCAACTCTGAATTTTCCACTTAAAAGTGACTTCAAAGCAAACTTTGCAAAAATTGTGCATCTTCAAATCATGATCAAACTCGTGTCACCACTTCAGGCCTCTTGACACATCTCAAGGTCACTGTGCCCTCCACATCAAGTCATAGAGTCTCTAGCAATCATTTAATAACAAACAGTAGCCTACCAACCACCAACACTTATCCAGTCTCGCACACAACCAGGCCAAAGACAAGGTTAAGAATCACATACCAATATTATCTCCTAATCACACATCCCAGATTGCTCATAGTAGATTTTGGATTGCCAAGTCTGTAAGATTCCATGAGTATCTTCCAGTCGGGACCAGTCAGATGACACTACACCAATCCCTGTTGAAGAGTAACATGCACAACAACAATCTTGCAATGGTTTAAAACTTATCCACACAGAAAAACGTCTTTATTATCTCACCTGGAATTTTCTCCTGGGGTCTTGTGGCCCTGTGTCTTCAGGCTGACCTGATCTTAAAGAGAGCCCATCAGATAAAACAACTTTCATATTTCACTAATAATTTTACCCAGTGTTAGAATACATAACATAACATAAAAGGTAATGCTTGATTAATTCAAAGCATCAATACGTAATTGGCCTCTGATTCTGAAAATGAATAAATGGTTAACATGGGTTATTAGGTGAGGCCATGATCACACCCCAGAAACTTTGGCGAGTATTACACTTTGCAATCCTGACTTACAGGGGACAGGCCCATTCTTGCAACGCCTTGCCAGAATATGACAGCCCCCCTATAACTCTACAGAGGGTCAGCTGCATCAAATTCACTGTACATACAACTACCACCCTCCACGATCACCTCAGAAACTTTGGCGAGTATTGACCTTTGAACTGCAATACATGGAAAAAAAGTCTTTCACCCTGTAAGTACATGATCCAAATGTAACGTCACAACAACAAGCCTTTGTTTGACATCTTCACTGTTATATATAGAGTAACATGTTTCGGACCTGTGTCCACCTGCGATTCTTAATAACTGGACTCAAAGTTTGGGAAAATATTTATTCAAACAACAATAGACAGTCTTCCCAACTCAAAAGTGAATAATCAAATAATTCGGAACTGTTAAGTGTACTAGTCAATTGACAACATGACAAATCGATTTGACTAGCTTGTCCATACACTATGACACAATGACTAACCATTCTGCTGGCACTGACACGTTAATTGACACAAAAACTTGCTTTTGAAAGACAAACTAAGGATTTTGAGCAAGAGACTCGGTTTTGCAGGTCATCCATGGTGTTTTGCCATTTGTTAACCCTCTACTGCATGGGGTTGCCATATGGCAACGGTAAACTTTTTCCAGTTTTTCTAATAGATGGTACACTATAACCTGTTCATGTATACTTATTTGTGATAAGACAGCCCTTTACTTTGAAACCAATAAAACTTTTCAGGTCACATGATTAAGAAATAAACACAGGAAGCCCTTTTTCATCACCTACTTTGGTGTGTGGAGGTCATCGCTCAAGGCCTCCATAAACCAAGGTATTATTAACATTTCAGCCCAAAATATTGTTATAAAAAAACAAAATCACTATCTGTAATATGTAAACTGATATTTTTCATCATCAAAACAACTTTAGATGCAAAGATTTTTTTGTAAAATGGCAAAATGTTATGGTTGCCATTTGGCAACTACATGCAGTTATGGAATGACATTGTTGACCATTCACCCCAATTAACCCCATTGGAATGACTTAGAATTAGATTAGTATGAGGCTATTTTTACAGATATTTCTTATAATTTTTATGCCAAATTAATCATTTGTACTTACATTTGTAATTTTAGACATGTTTAATGTGAAAATGCATTGTAAATGTTTGCAAATAAGTGTAAACAACCTTTTGAGATTCGAGAAATGCACAAAAGCAATTGAGAAAAACTGTGTGCTCACCATAATAATAAAACATAAAACAGGAAAAAAGGAAAAGAAAAGGGAAAAAAAACAACAACAATAGTCAGACATACTGTACATCTTTTTGAAAATATTTACAAACAAAACCTATTCACATGCTGCACAAATGTAGTCTTCCTGTAGGCCTACTCCGACGCAGGTCTGGTGGAACCAGCGCAGACACCGCTCACACCCAATCTAAAACAATTTTTGAAAGTTTGATTATCAAAGTTTGAGGAATTGGGCATACTCTTGTATGCTTGTTTTATTTATAAGCTGAAATTTGGGTTTTGGATTAAGGAAAGTTTTATTGATCAAAGCCCAGTTTAGGAAGAAAGGGTTTAACTCTTACCCATAATGTGTCTCCTGTGTGGTTCCCACAGCTGTGGCACAGGTCCCCCAGGTCGTCTTGCAGTGCAGAGAATAAGAGTTAGTGTTCATGTTTGACAGAAATTGTATATAAACAAGAGGAATTTTGAAAGAAAAACAACAAAAACACCTGTGTTCAAAATAAGAGACAGCGCAATCTCCTCTCTTAATTTGTTAATGTTTGTGGTTGATGTGCTGAAGTTCAGAGGCAATCCCTCTAAGACGCATTCGGCAAACTGTGAATGATAAATATCACAGAGTATGCACAATGACAATCCTTACTTGCAATGTTATTTAATCATTCAACACCCAAAACAAACTGCAGCATTAGTCTTTGTAAGGAGCCGTTTTCAGAGATTGAAGTAAATCAAAGAAAACTGTGAAGTCCTCTAATACCATTTTAACTTAAACTGACACAAATAGGGTTAATTCAATTCAATTCAATTCCAATTTATAATAGTGTGGTATCACCATAGTATGGTCTCAGAACACTTTACAAATGCATGATTAATATTACATAAAATATTGAATAGAGGATAAGTAGAAAATAAATTATCAGAGTCAAAAAATCAAAAGTGATTACAATTTCAGGTTGAAAATAAAAATACAACTGGCTAACTAAAATAATTAGAAAACATAAATGTTTTCAGCCTGGCCTTAAAAATGTCCACAGACCCAGCATCCCTAATGACATGTGGGAGGCCATTCCACAGTGTTGGGGCACGGAAAGCAAATGCCCTATGACCTGCTGATTTCTTGTGCACTGAAGGGATACTTAGAAGACCAGCATTTGCAGAGCGCAGTGGGCGTGCTGGTATGTAGGGCTTAAGGAGCTCACTTACCGTGAGGAAAATAAGTATTTGATCCCTTGCTGATTTTGTTGGTTTGTCCACTAATAAAGACACAGACAGTCTATAATGTTAATGATAAAATGTATTCTAATGTGGAGAGACAGAATATCAAAAAGAAAATCCAGAAATTAACTCTGAAGAATATATATTAATTGATTTATATTTCATTGAGGGAAATAAGTATTTGATCCCCTGCCAACCATTGAGAGTTCTGGTCCCGCAGATCAGATGGGCACTTCCAATCAACTTGTTATCTGAATTGAACACACCTGTAATAGTAACCTGCATAAAAGACACATTGAATCTGCAGAATCAGTCCCTAATATCAGTCAATCAATCAAACTCTAAACTCACCAACATGGGAAAGACCAAAAAGCTGTCAAAGGATGTCAGGGACAATATGTTAAACCTCAACAAGGCTGAAATGGGCTCCTGGATATTAAGGAGCAAACTGTTGGTGCATTTCTTCCAAATTATAGGACATACAAAATGACCATCAATCATCAATCATAGGCCTGTCTGAGGTTTTATGCAAGATTTGACTGGCTTGTGGGCATTCAATAACCAGGAAAACAGAGATAAAGCACCCTAAAACTGTATGGGAAGAGCTAGGCAATGATCTCAAGGCAGCTGGGATCTCAATCACTAAGAAAACATCGGAAACACTTAATACCACAGCGGATTAAAATCCTGCAGTGCATGTATGGTACCCCTGCTTCAGAAGGAACCTGTTCAGGCTCACCTGAGGTTTGCCAATGAACATCAAACTGGATTAGGATATGATTGGGAGGTGCTGTAATCAAATGACACCAAAATCAAACTGTTTGGCATTAACACAACTCAATGTGTTTGAGGAAGAGAAATGCTGCCCCCATGATCCCAAGAACACCTTCCTCAACATCATGCATGAAAGTGGTAACATTATGTTTTGAGGTTGTTTGTCTGGCCAAGGCACAGGACAACTTCACATCATCAACAAATGGATAGAGGGAGACATGTAAACATACAATGCTGCGCGCCAACCTCTTTCCCACCACCACTAGACTGAAGGTGGGTCATGGATGGGCCTCTCAATATGACAATAATCCACAACATACAGCCAAAGCAACGAAGGAGTGGCTCTACTTATTTTCCTCACTGTAAATAGGCTGGACCAAGATTATTTAATGCTCTGTATGTAAGGAGGAGGATCTTGAAATC
Organism: Cathorops festae; assembly: GCA_028877395.1. Taxonomy (NCBI): domain Eukaryota; kingdom Metazoa; phylum Chordata; class Actinopteri; order Siluriformes; family Ariidae; genus Cathorops; species Cathorops festae. Next base: position 73,399,195 of record JAODXR010000012.1, read on the forward strand.
AGCCCTTGCTTGTATAGGCAGCCAGTGGAGAGAGGCTAATAGGTGTAATATGGCTGTACTTTTTTGCTCTCATCAACACTCTAGCTACAGCATTTTGGACAAGCCGAATACTCCTTGTTGTGCTTGCTGGAAGGCCAGAGAATTGCATTGCAATAATCCAGCCTTGATGATACAAATGCATGCACAAGAGGTTCTGCATCCTGGAGAGACAACATGGGTCTAATCCTGGCAATATTGCCAAGATGATAAAATTTACACAAACAGAGTAACAGGGAGAGAGAGAGAGAGAGAGAGAGAGACAGACAGACAGACAGACAGAGACAAACAAACTGAAGAACAAACAAGTGAGCCCATGTCACTTCTCTTCATGACAACCATGTAATCTCTTAGCAAGATTTATTAATTTCATTGTGGGTTTGTTTGTGAGAGAGGGGTATTATTTGCTCAAGATAACCCTATAAGATTCATGTTTTCATATAGCCTACCTTCAGCACATATGCCCCACAAGATGTTCCATCTTGTTGGATGGCATGGGTCATTTTTTCACAGGTCCACCTTGACGGATTGAGACCCCTCAGTCTCATGAAAGACCTATCAACGCAAGTAGAAAAGATAAACACTGAAAAAACTAATGATATTGGAGCACGAGGAAAACGAAGCTTTGGAGTGTTCACATATGAGCAAAAATGCTGAGTCACAGGTCTGAGCTCATGAAATGGTTGAAAGGGACCAGGTGTGAATTCGCCCTTAAAGAGGACTGAATTCGGTTCACTTAAAGGGGACTAGGTGTGATAATACCTTTAGTTGATAGCCTTGACATTGCAGGGTAATAAAAGTATAGCCTTTAATTAGATTTGTTTTTTTCCCTTACTCACATTCATTGGTGAAGAAAAGTATGCACAATATATTACCTTGTAATGCCTTGGCAGTAATCAAGGGCCTCCTGTTTTTCCCCCATTGGGTCCAGCAGAATGCTCCTCTGGTCTGCTGGTAGGATGACCTACACATGAGGATACAAACTTGATTAATACGATGTACCAATAACTTAGGCGACACACAAAGACAAGCGCAAGTGCGCACGCACACACACACACACACACGCACACACTGTGTTCGGAAGTTAATTACCACCAGCATCCAGTGATGGTGTTGGTTCACAACCCCCATTATATACTTGTAGAGCTGTGGGTTTATCTGCAACACAAGACAACACATCAAAAATATGAAATGATAGTTCATATCACTTTGCACAGTTCTCTTAAAGCATGTGCGCCAACAACAACAAACCTCGGCGCACTTGTGTCTCAGGAAAATCTGAAAATATTACATTTTATTCACCATATTACATTATCGCTGAAGTGGGGAGCAATTTAGAGTTTGTCGTCATGTCGTGTAGTATTATGGTAGCTGTCAATATACTGTATCACCTCTATATGAGGTGTCTTTTGACTATTTGACTGTCAATGAAGTGCCATTTGTAAGTTCCGAAGGCCATAGCATAGAAGTTGGTTGGCATAACAACTATAAAAGACTTATATTTGGCATGCTGGTACATGAATAGGTGTAACCTGCAGAAAATGTTCATGTTTGTTGTAGATATACCCACATCTTCAAAGGAGTCCCACAAAGTTGGTCATTATATTGCAGTATTTTCCTGCGCTCTGTTAATAATTAGGCCTTCCTAAGGCATACTGTATTTCCTCACAGCATAGGCTTTTTTCCAGATTAGTACTGTAGAAGCACTTTCTGAAAAGTGAACAGTCATAGAAGAATTATGATCACAGTCTTCCATATGTAGGGTAGGTGTAAAAAAGGAAAAAAAGAGAGAAATTGCTCATTCCAACAAGGTATTTGAGTGTTCTGAAAATGAGATTGAGACAAGAGGTCTCCTGCTCAGATCATGATGAAAATGTATCTATGATGACTGACTTGCATGAAAGTCTTTCTATTAATCCTGGTAAGAACAAAACACAAAGAGCCTGTGCTTGGTACAAATATGTGTTCTGATGGACTAAACAGAGCATGACAAAATACTGCAATAAAAAAGTGATCGATTTTGAAGGACATCTGTTAAGATGTGGGAATAGGCCTATCTAGAGCAAACATGAACATTTTGTTTAAGACTACAGCTATTCATGAACCAGCATGCTAAATGTAAGCCTTCTATATTGTACTGCTGCCCCCCCTCCGCTAAAATGGTCTGTAACTCTAGGATGACACTTCAAATGAGATTGCAATCCTTTCGCTTGGATGTCTAAGGAACACGAAGTAATTGCCTATTTTCTGTTTTTTTTTATTTAGCTTGGAATGACCCATGTCAAACCAGCGTGGTGGGAGGTTGGGGGGGGCAAGACCATGTCTGGTAGTGGAGGGTGCCAGGTGTGTGTACAGTGAATTTGATGCAGCTGACCCTCTGTAGTCCAGAGGTACGGGGGGCAGTCATATT
>JAODXR010000012.1:74546360-74556825 GCA_028877395.1 Cathorops festae
GGGAAACCGGAGCACCCGGAGGAAACCCACGCGGACATGGGGAGAACATGCAAACTCCGCACAGAAAGGCCCTCGCCGGCCCCCGAACCCAGGACCTTCGTGCTGTGAGGCGACAGCGCTAACCACTACACCACCATGCCGCCCACGTCTCTTTGTTCCTTTCCAAAAGCCCAATGCTCAATGCTCTTTGTTCCAAAAATGCTGTGGCCTGATTATTCACCTGGGCCAATTAAGCCAGGTGGGCAGGTGAATCACCAGCCAGGTTACCAAATCCAACATGCAGGTACAAAGTTCCACCAGCAGGTGTCACAATTCAAAAAACCAAACGTCAACAAACCCAAATGTCAAGCCAAAAATGAAATACCAAATAAAAAAAAAAACAAGAATGGCTCCTACACATCACCCCCCTTATTGCTACTGGCTAAGGACAGGTACAATAACAAACCAAATAAAAATATGGAGCCATATATACACACACACAAGTCAATTCAATCATCAATCGTACTTCACATCATCATTCACAAAGACATCAGAAGGTGTACAAAAAAATTTTTAATTTTATTTTTTTTACAAAGTTTTGAGATTTTTTTTTTTCATAATAATTTCAGTGTTCAGTCCATAGAGTCCATTTGCCATTGCAGGCATTGCTCATTCAAGAGTCCATAAAGTGGTGTATGTTGTGCATAGTGTCTGTGTATGGATACGACGCTCGTGTGTGCATGGATGGATCTTCGGAGGTCCATGTGTGCGCATGTGAAGACTGGAACCATCAGTGTAAGTGAGATTTCACACAAAGCAATTCAGAGTACCTGTTCATATCATCAAAGCAATCATCATTTCACATAAAACAATAATGCAGTCACATATCATATCACAGTGTCATTCATATTCATTCATTAGTCATTCTCTAACAGCAAACAGACCTTTGTAATTGGTCTCTCCAAGACACTTGTCTGAGTTTTCAGTGTTACACTACGTACCACCCCCTTTGAATCTTTCTTTGTGTCAATAACCCTCCCCAACATCCAAGATGCCCTAGGGGCAGTAGGGGCAGCAATTAAAACAACATCCCCACTCATGTAATTGTGTTTCATCCTCAACCATTTTTGTCTTTCTTGTAAGGTTGGAAGATATTCCCTTACCCATCGTTTCCAGAATATATCGGCCAAGTATTGTACTTGTTTCCATCTGCGTCTACTGTACGTGTCTGATTTCTGGAACAGACCAGGAGATAGTGTGGGCTGACCTTTAAGGAGTAAAAGGTGATTATAGGTCAAGGGTTCAAGGTCATCAGGACTATCAGAGATGGTGGTAAGTGGGCGACTATTCATGATTGCTTCTACTTCACAAAGGAAAGTATGAAGGGACTCGTCATCCAGTGTTTGGTCTTTGGTTACAGCCAGGAGTGTTTGCTTCACTTGCTTGATTAATCTTTCCCATACCCCCCCATGATGTGAGGCGGGTGGAGGGTTGTAGATCCATTCTATGCCCTTCTGCTGTAGAGCTACTTGTAGTTTGTGACTTTTGTTCCACTCCTTAATGGCATTCCTGAGCTCACGGTCAGCTGATACCAGATTTGTTCCATTATCTGATCTGATCTGTTGTACCTGACCTCTTCTGCTCACAAACCTACGAATTGCATTGATGCATGAGTCAGTGTCAAGTGAATTGGCTACTTCTAAATGCACTGCTCTGGTGGTGAGGCATGTGAAAAGAACACCATACCTTTTTACTTCGCCTCGTCCCTTTTTCACCATTATTGGGCTGAAGTAATCTGCTCCAACATAGGTAAAGGGTGGTGAACCAGGTGTCACTCTCTCTTTTGGCAGATCTGCCATCTTTTGCTCTCCTAAGAGTGCATGTTGTTTCCTGCAGAACACACACTCGGATCTGATCTTTCTGGCCAGAGCATTTGCTGCTGGTATCCAGTACTGCTGTCTCAATCTGGCCAACATGTGATTCCTTCCACAGTGCCCTAGTTGTTCATGAATGCGTCTTAGCAGAAGTTTGGAAACGTGGTGGTGTTTGGGAAGAATCACAGGGTGCTTTTGATTTTCTGGGATAGCCATTCTGCTCAGTCTCCCTCCAGTGTGGAGAAGTCCATCCTGCATGAAAGGGTCCAGCTTGCAAATCGTGCTATGTTGACTAACGTGTGTTGCCCTTCTGCAAGGTTTCCATTTCCGTTGGGTAACTTTCTCTCTGAGCAGATTGAATGATAGCATGTTCTGCAGCCTTTAGCTCATCCAAGGTAAGTTGTGCGTTCATACATTTTGTTCCAATTGTCATTTTTTCCTTACTTTTCCGTGGTTTCTTGTCATCAGAATCAACATTCAGCATCTGCTTTCCTTTTTGACTTAGGTTCAAGAGCACAGTTTTCAGCCTCAGCATCCATGCCACTGCTCTAATGAGCTTACTCCAATTTGAGTGGTACTGTATGAAGCTGTGGGTGGGGTTCTGGTTGGTTGTGGTTGCCATGACGACAACATCCCTCTTCACTTCAACATCACCATCGTCACATGTCTGTGGGTCAATGTCAGACTCTGGCCATTCAGAATTTTGCTTTCTGAGAAAGTGTGGGCCACTAAGCCATGTGGTGGACTGAGTGAGTGCACTGGCTTTACACCCACGAGATGCACAGTCTGCTGGGTTGAGTTTTGTCTCAATGTGTCTCCACTGTTTGACTTTGGTCATTTCTCTTATTGTGTGCACCCTATTGGCCACAAATGTTTTGTACCTTTTGTTTTCATTTCTTATGTATTTTAGCACAGCTGTGCTATCGGTCCAGAAGACTGAACTTTCCAGAGTGAGCTGCAACTCTGTTCTGAGTAGCTTATCTACTCTAACTGCGAGCATTGCTGCAGTAAGCTCCAGTCTTGGCATGGTCATTTGCTTCAGGGGTGCTACACGTGATTTCCCCATTACAAAGGAGATGTGTACTTCCTGTTTTGCATTCTCAAGATGGAGGTAGGAGACACAACCATATCCGCTTTCTGAGGCATCACTGAAGTGGTGTAATTGTGCAGATGTTACCTGACCAAAGTGCACGGGCTTCATGCACCTGGTGACTGCAAGTTCTCCAATGTGTCTCAGTCCAGACAGCCACTCCTGCCACATCTGCACATGGTGCTCTGGTAGGTCTTTATCCCAGGCATGGTTTTGTTTGCACAGGTCCTGCAGGATGTTTTTAGCTGTAAGGACAAATGGGCAGATGAAGCCAAGAGGATCATACACTGATGCTATTGCAGACAGTATACCTCTTCTTGTGCATGGCTGATTCTTTAGGCTCACAGCAAAGGTAAGTTCATCCTTTTCCACACACCACTGAATTCCAAGACTTCTCTCCACAGGCAATTCACTCTTTTCCAAGTCAAGATCTTTCACTTGTTGTGCTCTGTCTGCCTGTGGGATGGACATAAGAACATTTCGGTTATTGCATATCCATTTGTGCAAGCAGAAGCCTCCCTTTGCACATGCAGTTTCTAGTTCCTTGTACAAGGACATTGCATCGTTCTCGGTTGCCACTGATTTTAAGCAGTCATCGACATAAAAATTGGACTTAATTGTCTCCATTGCTTCCACAGAGAAGAGATCTTTGAAGTCCTCTGCTGTCTGTCTGAGTGCGAAACTGGCACAGCTTGGTGAAGATGTTGCACCAAATATGTGCACGGTCATTCTGTATTGTCTGAATGGTTGACTTGTGTCACCGTTTGGCCACCAGAGAAAGCACAAGAGGTTGGCATGTTTCTCAGCTACCCTCACCTGGCGGAACATACTTGCTATGTCTGCCATTAATGCAACTGGCTCTTGGCGGAAATGCAGGAGAACACCCACCAGGTTACTAGTGAGGTTTGGGCCTTGAATGAGTGCACTATTCAAAGAAGTTCCTTGAAAGGATGCTGAGCAGTTGAAAACTACACGCAGTGTGCCCTTTTTGGGGTGATGTACAGCATGGTGTGGAAGAAACCAGACTGTTCCACTTTCCTTGTTCAGCTCATCATCTGGCACCATTTCTGCATAGCCACTTTCAATCACTCCCTGTAGGAAGGCTGTGTATTCAGAATGATATTCTGCATTTCTTTCTAATTTTCTTTTCAGGGAAAGAACGCGTTGCTGTGCCTGCTGGTAATTGTTTGGCATGTTTACATTCTCCTCTTTCAAGGGTAAAGGTAAGTAGTAATGACCATTTTTCCATTCTTTTGATTTTTCCATAATCGACATAAATTGTTTGTCTGCTATTGACATTTCTGTTTTCTCCTCAGATTCTTTTTCTGGGAAATCATGATGATATTGTTTTACCAACAACTCGTTCAGGTTGGCCACTGAAATGCGATTTACTACCGCTGCACATGCATGGCTGCCTTTGAGGTCACATGTGCTTTCTTGCATGAGTCCATTGAGGACCCAGCCTAGGGGGGTCTTAACAGCATACGGCCCACTACCTCTACTGTTAATGACTTTCCAGGGTTCCATGAGTTTGGCAGCATTTGTTCCAATTAACAATTCTATTTCAGCATCCAGTTGTGGCAGTTTGACTTCTTGTAAGTATGTCCATTTCTGTACTGACTCATGTTTGGGTATGTGCTGTTTTGACACTGGCAATTTTGGTTGTGTGTAAATGTCTGGGAGCTTGTGAAACTTGTGATCCTCCATACTGCTGACCTCCAGACCACTGACTACACTGCTGCTGACTGCCTTCTCCTGTCCCATTGTTTGCAGTAGGATTGTGCAGTTTTTTCCACAGGTGTTTAACTTTCTTTTCAGGGAATCAGTGCAGAACGTGGAGGAGCAACCCGGATCTAAAAAGGCGTAAGTAAGTACAAATTTTTCTGAATTGACAACTTTAACCTTTACAGGGACTATGGCTACGGTGCATTGTGACTCACTGTCCTGCAGGTGGTCTTTTTCCACAGACACCAGAGCACTTGTTGCAGATAAGGCATGATCAGCTTGTCCGTCATCCTTTGGCTTTCCTGTGTGGATATGCAGAACAGTTGGGTGAGATAGCGAACATTTGTCACAAGTCATTCTGTTGGAGCACGTCTTACTCATGTGTCCCTTCTCCAAGCATCCGAAGCACATTCCATTTGTTTTTAAGAATTGAATTCTTTCATTGTTTTGTTTTCTTGCAAACAGTTGACAGTTTTCAAATGTATGGTTCTTTCCACAGAATAAACATGGTTTGTCAAATGCACTCTTGTTTGTTTTTTGTTTATGTCCAGGTGTGTCGTTGTTGGCAGGTACATGATCGACAGTGATTGCAAAGCTGGATTTGGCATTGGATTTGTTGGTCACAGTTTGTTTTGTTTTAGGGGCCCTTTGGGCATCCACTGTGCTACTTATATCTCCAAAGACCGGGTCTAGCATTGCCCTGCACTGCTTGTCAACGAAGTCCACTAGGTCTTTGTATGTCACTTGTTTATCTTTGTCATGTAAGGCACACACATGCCCACGCCACTTGTCTCTCAGTCTGTAGGGGAGTTTAGACACTAATTGTCTGAGGTTGGTGGAATTCTCTAATTCCTTAAGGCCATCTACGTCCTGCATGGTATGATAGCAGCTGTTTAAAAACAGAGCATAACACCTCAGCCCATTGCCATCTTCAGGTTTTATGACTGGCCAATTTAATGCCTTAGTCATGAAAGCAGAGGCTATTTTGTGGTGGTTTCCAAACTGTTTTTCCAGTTGCTTTTTTGCTTTTTTGAAGCCTTCATTTGGGTCCATGTGCAAAAAACTGCTTACTAGATCTCTAGGTTGGCCCTTGGTATATTGCTGTAAGTAGTAAAGACGGTCTGCCAGACTACTTGTGTGCCTTTCTACTCACTGTTCAAATGCCTTGACGAACGTTCTGAATTCAAGTGCATCTCCATCAAAAATTGGGACATTCCTATCTGGCAACAAAGACAGTGTTTGTTGTTTAACAAGTAATTCTGTTATTTCCGTTTGCCTTTTCAAAACATTAGCAATTTGTTTGTTGCCATCAGCAGCAGGAACAGACTGTTGTACTTGAGCTGTTTGACTTTGCGGAGTTATTGGTGTCTGAGCTGGTGGTTTCACTGGCCTCTGCGCTGTTGTGGGAATTTTATATTCAGTTGGTGTGTCGTACTGATAGACGCCAATCAGTGAGCGTCTTTCCTCCGACTCATGCAATGCCTTTGCTTCTGAAGCAGCCAGCTCAGATTCCATGGCAAGTTTTTCTCTGCGCGCTTTTAATTTGGCCTCCTCAATATCCAGTTCTAATTTTTCATTTAACGCTTTACTTTTTGCTTTCAATGCTGCGCAGTCTGCCTCTGCGCACTGCCAGTCTGCCACTACAGGCTGCACGTTAGACTGTCTGCATGCAACACTCCCATATTCACTAGGGGCTCTGCTCCTTGCCTTTTGGCCAGTTTGAGATACGCTGTCTTCTGGGACTACCACATCTTCTTCCTGCACTTCTTCACTGCCCATTGCCCATTGCGTCACACTTTCCAGAAATGTGCTGAAACTGGTAGATTTCGGGATAAACCAATCAGCTTGATCAGCCTCTCTCTCATATTCATCCTTCATCAAACTTTGCACTGTGGCTTGTAATTCTTTAAACTCATTAAAGCTTCTTTCAAAAATGTCAATTTGCTTTAGCACATTTTCCTTTTCTTCTCCAGCAGTAATTAAAGCGTCAATTTAATTTCTTTTCCTTGTCAAATATCCAAGTTTTCCTCTTCGACTGCCTATTAACTGGAAAAGTTTCCTTTTGGCTTCCATGTTCTGTTGTTCTACTAAGTTCTGTTCTTCTGTGCTCGGTTCCTCTTCTACTGGCTCTGCCATTTTCAATACAAACTCAAAAAGGTATTCACTTTATAATCAACTCAAAAAGGTTCAAAATCAATTTCTGTAAGTTTTAAGTCCCAAACACAAAAATGGCAATGTTCCAAACTTAAAGCGCAAAGTCTTTGCGAGCGCGGCGGCCCGTGTGTGCAGTGCTTTTTTTTATACTCACTCCACCGGTGCAAGTGATGAGTGCAGTCTTTGCCTTTGTGATGAATATCCAAACGAAAGTGAAATGTTTGCAGTCCAGTTCTGCTAAAGTCAATTAATAAATCCTTCCAAGAAAAGTAATCCAATCTTCCAAAGTTTCCAATTTTCAATTTTATGTCCAGTAATTCCAGTAATTCCAACAAAAAAAGTTCATAAATCCAGGTTCCAATCCAAACGAAAGAGCATTTCCAAAATATGCATCCAATGCAGACGATTTTCAAACTATGAAGTGTCTTCTTTTAAGCACTTGCATCTAGATGCCAAAAGGTATTTTCAATTGTTAACAAAACGGTTTATTCCAATGCTCCATTAAACTTAAAGTTTCTTCCAGTTTCCATAGTTTATCATTAAATCATAAATGTCCATTTTCCAAGTTTCCAAAACAACAATACCGTCCAGAAAACAACATAAATAAATATGCTATATTGAAAATTGTTTGCCTGCTGGCGTCTCTTTGTTCCTTTCCAAAAGCCCAATGCTCAATGCTTTTTGTTCCAAAAACGCTGTGGCCTGATTATTCACCTGGGCCAATTAAGCCAGGTGGCCAGGTGAATCACCAGCCAGGTTACCAAATCCAACATGCAGGTACAAAGTTCCACCAGCAGGTGTCACAATTCCAAAAACCAAATGTCAACAAACCCAAATGTCAAGCCAAAAATGAAATACCAAATAAATAAAAAAAACAAGAATGGCTCCTACAGTTAGGATTAGTTAGTAGTTGACTAAAGCATGGTACACAAATGTTTATGCCATGAAAACAACCTCAGTTAATGGTGAGGTCTCAGTGTCGCCTTTTCTTGGATCACCATTACAACACAGCGCTCTTTGTCTTCTGCCACTTTCTTTTGTGTGTAACAGATAAATGCTGAATTTCAGCGTATTACAACACATCCACTTGAGACGACCTTCATGGCACAGTCGGACAGTCTTCAGCCTCAGCTGACATCAGTTTTCCAGAAGAAGGGCGGGGTCACTGGGCAGAAACTAGCCAAACATCTGCAGATCTTACAGGAGGTAACGATGTTCATTCAGTGTTGTTTAGATTTAGTCATATGTGCCATTTTGGTTTCAGTAACAGCCTGGATTATCACTGTAAGACACGTTTCCAGAAGATGATGATGAAATGTTATGGTAGCAAAAGCAGCCCTTTTTTCTCAGGTGGGACAGTCAATGTACACGACAAAGTAAAACTGTGACTTCATACTACAAGAGGTCATAAACTTCTCGTTTGGTTGCAAATGGATTGATTGATTGCAGCCTCTCTCTCCAAGCGAACGTTTTTGAGCTACATGATGCGCTTTATCAGTTTAGCTATTCTTCTATATTGGCTTGATTTCCTTGGCCAGTGGACGGAGCTCTCTGCTCTAAGAGGGAGTTTAATTCTTTGTCTTCTGTAAAAATCACATCATGTTTGCAACTCTTCCTGTTTTTCAAAGGCGGTGTTTCTGATGCTGCTTCGTTAAGAACGGTGAGCGGTCTGTCTGAGATATCAGTCATGGTGGAAGGAGGGATTCCTTGTTGCTAACCTGACGTGAGAATGTACCTTGTATTTTCAGAATCTGTAGGGCAGTAAGATCGATCTTTCTGCTTGTTGGAGGTGAACATTTCCGATGTTTAAAACGCGCGGCTCTATTACAGGACATGGCGTTCTAAGGGTTGCACCCAAGAGTTTATGGTCAGTAGAGAAGTCGTATCCACGCCTGATTCTGCATTTTACACTTACATATCCTGTTCCCTAGTCAGCATTTGGAAAGTTTTCATCTTTCCAGAAAATTTCAGTGGGATTTTGTTAAAGTTTAAAATCTGAGCTTTGTTTGTCCTTTATATTTAGTTGCAGAATCGAATCGAAGGGTCTGAATTGTGAATTGAATTGAATCGGTGTCTTAGTGAATCGTTGCAGCCCTAATTATTATACTGGTTTACCGCTGTCTGTTCGTCCTTATCGCCGTCTGTCTGAAACACCCTTTTTCTCAGAAACCACAAATCAGAGCCACTCGGTACCGAACTTCAGCTTGGGGTTCTATACCGTGTTTACCGTTTTCAGATCTGTCGCACATCGACTTCCTGTTTACCGACTAAATGCATTTGTGAAACATATAGCGTGGATTTTGACACTATTTCAGGAAGCGAAATGCTATTTCAAAATGAGTTTCCCAGGATGCTGTGTGAAATCCCTGGGGAGAGACGCTGCTCTTTACTTGTTTCAGGGTTCATTATTTGTTGAAGTCAGCGTTCATAATAAGTGTCGTATTCCTCGGATTGCTCGTATTCTGATATAAGCGAGAGCGAGGGATACGTCACTGAGCATCAGATCACAGTTGGTCTTGTTTGTAATGATGGTTTTGTTTTTGAGGGAGTGGGTTTTTTCTTCTTTTGTCTGTCGTTCCTCTGTAAAGTGTCCTTGGGTTGCTGAAAGGTGCTGTACAAATTAAACTTATTATTTTGGACTGTGATGTAAAATTATGCAAAGCATTCTTTGTTTTGAGCATTTAGCATGAAAGCAATCATCATCAAACAGAATTCATTTAAAATGCAGCACAGTACGCTTCACATTTTGCACTTTCAAGGAAATAATTTTGTTATAGCATTAAATAAATGTAAAGAAAAATTGCACAAGATATTAAAAGCTTTTAAGGGGTCGCCTCAGTGGGAGCTCATTTGTCATACACTGTTTCTCCAGCATTTATTTAAATACCACTGTTTTTGTGTTTATTTAATTTTTTTAAGAATGAAGTGAAAATCATTATATTGTTAGACTGTATCAGTGACTGTAAATGTCCATAAATAACACTGTCAATGCAAAACTGTCATTAATCCATTTTTAAATGTATTTTAAAAAACCCTCAGTGTACTGATATTAGAGATTGTCCTGCTGCCTTTACGTTCTTTCTAAACAATGTGTTCAGTGTTTTAAGTCAGTTATTCTGCTGTGCTGAGAGTAAAAAAGTTCAAATGTTCTTCCAGACAGTGTATTATTAGGTGTTGTATATTTTCCACAGTACAAAATTGTCATTGTTATTATTTCAGACTTGTTCGTCAGTCGCATTGTAAAATTAAACACTGAATCTTTGTACAGCAATAAACTTCTCCACACTGCACACATTCCCTCATCCAATACATTACAGTTAGCTACGGAGTTGTAAATAAATAAACAAACAACCCGACCTACATTGACTTAAGCGTTGTGATTTGAATAAGACGTTGTCACAAGGAGGTCGATGTCGATCCCTGATGAACAAATCAGAGGTGACGATCTGAAGATCAGTCTTTCCTCAGAGGTCATTCACATTCATCACCGAAATGCAGTGTCTCTTAAACCTCTCAGGTTTGGGGTCAGTTGTGTACTAGTTGTGTTGTTGGATACTCGGCCAGGGAGCAAACTGAAGTCGACCCCTGACTGTTTTGGTTTGCTGTTGGCCTTCTCTCTATAGAGACACAGCATTGGGCTGAT
>JAODXR010000013.1:57953-73829 GCA_028877395.1 Cathorops festae
CATCAGGAAATCCAGCAGCCAGTTGCACAGGGAGGTGTTGAGTCCCAGCTGGTCCAGTTTGTGAATGAGCTGCTGAGAAATGATTGTGTTGAATGCTGAGCTAAAGTCTATGAACAGCATTCTGACATACAAGTCTTTTGTCAAGGGTGAGGATGAGGAACAGAAGGGGAGGGGGGAGAGAGAGAGAGAGAGAGAGGAGAGGGGAGAAGAGGAGACATGCTGTCCTGCCGTCGGAACAGTCATCAAATGGTCCTCTGCCAGCTCAATGGCCTGATCCAGTGATGCCCGGTGATGGTACTGGACCCACTCCATGGTCCCTTCGGGAAGTCAGGCGATGAACTGTTCCAGTACCACCAGATCAACGATTCCCTCGGTGTCATGGTTGTCAGCCCTCAGCCACTGCCGGCAGGTGTCCCGGAGTTGTTGGCCAAATGTGAATGGCTGGCCGACCTCCTCTAGGAGCAGAGCGTGGAAGCGCTGTCATTGTTGTCCTGGGGTGCGCCCCACACGCTGGAGGATGGCCCGGCACAGGTCTACGTAGACCAGCTGGCTGTCGGTGGGGAGCTGTAGCATGGCCAGCTGCACCTCGCCTGTCAGCAGGGGGAGGAGGCGCACTGTGTGCTGTTCCATCGGCCAGCCCTAGGCCTCTGCTGCTTGCTCAAAGAGCGCGAGGAAGGCGAGGGTCATCGTGCGGGCCCATCTTCGTTAGTGTGAGGTGGGGAGGGCCTGCAGTGGTGGAGGTGGTGGACCCCGCCGACGCGAGGAGGTGCCAGAATGCCTGACAATTTTCCTGCTATGCCAGCACCAGGGTCTCGACCCTTTGCTCTTGCTCATTCCGGAGGGCGACCAGCGCCTGGTGCTGGCTCTGTTGGGGACAGAGCTCCCTTCCTCTGCTTGCTCTCTCCTTTTATAGGGCACGGTCACTGGGGAAAACACAGGTTAACTGACATCAGGTGCAGTGATTCTGCCACTTACCTTCCCTGACTCTGCCCTCCATTCACAGACTGACGCTTGGCCATGCCCCCGCTGCCACAGATGCCTTGCCACATCCGACATGTATTGGAATTTTTGCCAGAGTCCTCTTCAATCCATTGTTTGTATTTGTGTTTTGCTGACCTGATGCCTCTCTTCAAATTTGCCCTGGTGATACTGTAAGCTGAAGGATCTCCTGATTTGAAGGCTGTGTCCCTAACCCTGAGCAGCTGTTTTACCTCGCTGTTCATCCATGGTTTTTCATTTGGGTACACTTTGATCCTTTTGTTAACAGTCACATTGTCCACACAGAAGTTAATATATGACCCCGCAGATGAAGCATGTGTGTCCAAGTCTGCCTGATGGGAGAATGTATTCCAGTCTGTGTGCTCAAAGCGGTCTTGGCAGCTGGCAGCCTCTGACCAGACTTTAGCCATCCTGCTGGTTGGTTTCACACTGTTAACAAGGGCTTTGTGTGCAGGGATAAGAAACAAAGAGAGGTGGTCTGATTGTCCGAGGTGGGAACAGGGGATCGCCGTGTCGGCATCTTTTATGTTTGTGTAAACATGATCCGAGGTGTTTTCCCCTCTGGTTTTGCACTTCACATGTTTGTAAAATCTATGAAGTACATTCTTGAGGTATACTCGGTTAAAATGAGAGATGATAAAAACTCGGTCCACATGTCTGTTCTGGTGTTTACTGATGACATCATATAACTGCTCCTGCACTAGTTTAACAGTAGCCTGTGGTGGTATGTTTACTGCCATGATGATTCCTACTGTAAATTCCCTGGGCAAGTAAAATGGTCGGCATTTTAGCATTAAATATTCCAAGTCTGGAGAGCACAACTTATCGATTGTGGTTGTGTTTGTGCATCAAGCATTGTTAGTATAAACACAGAGTCCTCCGCCTTTTTTTTTACCGGAGTCGGACGTTCTGTCAGCACGGTGGAGCGTGCGGCCTGCTAGCTCAGCTGCACTGTCCGGTATACTGGGGTTCATCCACGTCTACGAAAAGATCAGAAGGCAGCAGTCTTTTCACCTCTTGTTCGTAGCGATGTCCAGTCAGAGCTCGTCCATTTTATTGGTGAGTGATCTGGTGCTTGCTAGAAAAGCACTTGGGAGAGGGGTTTTGTAAGGAACAGCTCTTAATCTAGCTGGTGCGCCCGTTCGCTCACCTCTTTTCTGTTTCCTCTCCCTGCGCCATCTGCGTCGTCTCCTTCTGAGAGCAGGGGTTAATGCTGGTCCCAGTGTTCTCTGGATCTCCTGCGGAATGGCCTTTGAGTTGAAATAGTGGTTTTTACAGTTCATGCTGATTTGTAGTAGCTCCTGGCAGCTGTACTAAAAGTTTGCACTCGTTTGTGCAATTGATTATGAGGTGACAAAAGTCAGTAAAAAGAACAGTATATTAAACTAGAAAAGCACTTGGAGAGCGCAAACCTCCGCCAAGAATCCTTTAAAAAAATCCGGGATCGAGAAAGTGATCCGGATCACCGCCAAAATTTAATGGATTGTTACTTGTTCCCAGTCACACCTCTGGAAAAAATTTCAGAGCAATACATTTATAACTTTTTCAGTAATGTTGCTAACAGACAAACCAACGCTACCGAAAGCATAACCTCCTTGGCGGAGGTAAAAAAACAAAACAAAAAGCACCTATTTGAGGGGCATGAAGCTGCTGCGTCTGTGCACGTTGCCATTTTTGACAACAAATCAAGGAAAGGCCAACTTCCCTAAATTTGATCGTATCCCCTTTGGACACAAGGAAAAATGCTATGGAACTTCATGTGTACAATTGTACACATTATGTCTGAAGCGGTTAAGCAAATGTGACCAACAGGATGTATATATGTGTGTGTGTTTCTTATTTTTGCTTTTATTTCATTTCTTTTAGATTTTTTTTTTTTCAGTTTTATTATGATTAATATAAAAGTAATTAATAAAATACAAAGCTTTATTTGCTTGGCCTGTGGGTGGGGGGTACAATGTCATGGGGGGGGGGGGGGAGTTGGGGGCACAAATGTCCCCCCATGATGCCAACCCTGAGACCTGGAGATGTATTCCCATGTCAAGATCTTATGATCTCCCTGGACACTGCTCACATTTTCCCATCAGTCACTGCATGTGACCTCGGAGTAATCATGGACAACAATCGTCCTTCTCAGGCCACTCAGGTGCTTGTTCTGTCCCTCGTCATTTTGAGACTGGATGACTGCACTTTGCTCCGGACAGGTCTGCCTCTGAGTGCCATTCAAACTAGCAGCTGCAGGATTCGTTTTCAACCTTCCTAAGTTCTCCCACATCACCCCATTGTTGTGTCTCCTCCACTGGCTTCCTGTAGCTGCTGCCTCACATTTAAAATAAGGACACTCACCTACAAAGCCAAAAACACACCAACACACGCTTACCTCAAAAGCACTCATGACACGCCACTTGGCACCATGCTCCCTATAAACCTTTTGCACTCCTCAATTGGACCCACCATGTCTCAGGGTAGGAGGAAGACCTGCATCGAGGTTCTTCTCTGTCCTGCACCCGGCTGGTGAAGAAACATCCTGCTTTCGACAAACAAATGAAGACCCGCCTCTTTCCCAGCTCGAATTGCTGGACTTATGCACAATTTCTCTATTAAAAAAGAATTGGTCTTGTTTTCTCTTCATATCGTAGGAACCTCCCCAACAGGGTTTCGAGACTGACGGTGCTCGGAGTCTCAGAAACACTGAACCGCTGTCAGCGCGTTTTCCATCAAGACACGCCTTTGTAAGTTTCTCCAAACCAGGGAGGAAATGTTCTGCGTGATTGTGGGACTCGTGTTGTGTGTTTGGTGTGTATGTGGGTGGAGTGGTGAAAGACAGGTAGAATTCAGGTGAAGGGCGTCCCCTGGCGGACAGGAGACACACGGCAGTGATGTGATAAAATGTGAAATTGAAAGTGTGAGAAAATCAGTGAGCGGAGATGTTTCAGCATCTTATTCATGTGTAAGACAACAGAAACACACTGAACACACACACTGAACACACACACTGAACACACACACTAAACAAACACTGAACACACACACTGAACAAACACTGAACAAACACTGAACACACACACTGAACACACACACTGAACACACACACTGAACAAACACTGAACACACACACTGAACAAACACACTGAACAAACACTGAACACACACACTGAACACACACACACTGAACAAACACACACTGAACAAACACACACTGAACAAACACTGAACACACACACACACTGAACACACACACTGAACAAACACTGAACACACACACACTGAACACACACTGCTGTTTACTTTTTGCTGTATAAATGATTATTATATCACCAAGCAACATTCATCCCCCAACACACACACTGAACACACACACACACACTGAACACACACACACACACTGAACACACACACACACACACACACACACACTGAACACACACACACTGCATTGTCTTGCTGAAACTTTTAAACTCTCAGGTGAGTGAAACACTGGCGCGGCAGTGAAATAACTCTGTTTTATTCGTTTAGTTTCTGTGGCGGCGATGAACTTTAATCCCGCGCTTTGTGACTCAGCGCAGATCACATGATCAGATTCGACCTGCCTTACTGGATATAACACGCATTTCCCAAAACACCCAGGAGTGTACACAACCAGGAATTACACTGAACACAATTACTTGGATAATAACAACAACAACAACAACTCCCTCAAGCACGTTTCAGGACAGCAGATGGCGCTCAAACACAGAGCCGCTGGTTTACGACTTCTTCTGTGACTGTTGCTCATTCACAGCATGTGATTAAATACCGGCCCCTAGTGGCCTGTTGGGGAACTGCATTAAAACTCGTGCCGCAGGATCAGCGCGTTTATTCCTGATGACGCAAACACTCGTGACGATTTTGTCGGAGCACGTGGTTCAGAAACACGTTCAAACAAATTAAAATTTTAACCCATGTTCGGTTTAGTATCCCTCACTATATTTAAAAAATAACTAATCTGCAGTCCGGCTCGGAGCTTCAGAATCCCCGCTCTCCCCGGGAACCCGCGCAAGGGAGGAAACCTCTGAAACTACAAGTCCCACAGTTCCTCAGAGATCTGAAGATGGCGGTCGGGCCGCGGGTTGTGTCGGAGCAGCAGCGCGCAGAATCTTTTCATTAAACTCATCCGGTCTGTTTCCGGGGCAGAGAGAGAGAGGGGTGTGTGAGAGAGAGAGAGAGGTGAGAGTGATGCAGCCTGCGGTCGGAGCGCTGAGAGCGGTGTGTGTGAGAGCGCCCCGGGTGTGTGTGAGTGCGAGTTCTCTTCCAGGAGGCCCGGGTGAAGGAGGGCGTGGCCATGGGTTCACTGCTCAACATGTGGATGGAGGACACAGCTGGATCTGTGGTTCTTCTGCAGCAGTTCTATCAGCAGTACACGGAGATGTTCAGGTTCTTCAGAACTTCATCAGTGAAGAGGAGGAAGTGGCTCTCCTCCAGGAACTCGACCCGGGCCTGAGGAGGAAAAGATATGAATTTGACCACTGGGATGATGTAATTCATTACTGATTTATTTTCCTTAAGGGTTTGGTTTGTGTCAGGCCTGCGGGACGCTGACAGTCACAATGATTTCACATCAAAACTGTGTGGAGAATCATCAGGAATCCCCTCCTCCCGGGGGTTCGTCACTCTGTTCTGAGAACATGTTCCTATCTATCTATCTATCTATCTATCTAATAACCAGTGCTTCCTGAGCTGATGTGTGTGTGTGTGTGTGTGTTAGAGGAGGAAAAGACTGAAATATGCAGGACAGGACCGGGGGTTCTCCAGGACCCGGGCAGGGATCACCTGAACTCCAGCATCAACTCTTAAATAAAACCTGGCCGTGTTTTTCAGGCTGTCGGTGAAACTGTGGAAACAAAATGTGAATTTTGAACAAAAGTTTCTTGTATAAATCTCCACATCATGGAATCTGATTGACGGGTTTCTGTTGAAATATGATGTGCGATATTAAACTTTGTAACGTAAACCAGTCAAATCCAGACTGTATATTGATTGTACACACACTGTTAGATCAGACTGGGCATTGAGTTCATCTTCACACCTTAAAACTTTATAATCTATTTGATCGTGTTTTAGATTTATCAGCTTCCCTTCTGTAATTGCTGATGCAGGCAATTCACGGCTTCAGAGAGACGGAGCGGCTGCAGTGGGGCGGAGTGTGTGCCGGGGTACTGGAGCGACTCCGAGGAGCGGCGTTTCCTGAGGGAAGTCCAGTACTGGGTCCGGTTCATGTTCTGGATCTGGACAAGGCCGGTTTCATCAAACCTCATGTTGATAGTGTGAAGGTCCGCTGTTCCGTTCCGACTCCGTGTTCGGTTCTTCTGCCACTGAGGCACATTAAGGTGTGGTCACTGTGTGTTCGTGTCTCTCCTCAGTTCTGTGGAACCACAATCGCTGGTCTGAGTCTCCTGTCTGACAGCGTGATGCGTCTCGTCCGTGAGGAGAACTCGGCTGACTGGGTGGATCTGCTTCTAAAGCGTCGTTCTCTCTATATATTGAGGTGCGAAGTGATTTCAGCATTTATCTTTTCATTATCTTCAAAGAAATACAGGAAACAAAATGCGCGCACACACACACACACAGTGAGGTTTCCTGCATTAAACACTGGTGAAAACTTCCTGAACCATTATGTTGGAGATGGAAGTCAATTTGTTAAAACATAAAGCTGTAAATCTGTGCAGGTCCTGAATGTGTGAATTCCAACTGAGATGTTTTCATTAACAATATTGCTGTTCCACACACACACACACACACACGTAAACCCCACCCAAATCACATCTGTTCACTCATGGACAGGCTAGAAGGGTGCCAGAATTTTGTACAGTTGCTTGCTGAAAGAACAGTGTGATAAACTGCCCAGTGAGTGACTTTTATAGAAAAGTAAAGTCGTGCTCCGTGTCGAAGTTTTCTGATCATTATTTCACTGAAGACCAAAATTACCAGTCAGATAAAAATCACTCGACTCGTCACCTGATGCAGAAACTCCTGAAGGTTTGGCTTTTTATTTCCAACTGTAACTTATTTCTAATTACATATTTTTATTTTCCTCCTGCAGAGATGAAGCTCGGTTTAAATTCACTCATGAAATCCTGAAGGATGAGGATTCGTTTTTCTCAGGACGCAGGATTCCTCGGCATCGGCGCATCGCAGTTATCTGCCGGAATCTTCCACTTTAGTCTTTCAATGTTGTGCTTAATCACACACGGTTAATAAATTGTGATAAATCACGTTGGAACAAATTTGTCACTACAGCTGATTTACAGTACTGTGCAAAAGTCTTAGCCCCCCATTTTTTCCCCACACAAACTGTTATAGATTCCGTCCGACGCTGAATCCGCCGCGGACTCCGCTCAGCTGCCAGGTTCATTCTGATGCTTTTACTGCTTTGTAAAATTGAGATTCCTGTTTATTTAATACAATATTAATTGCATGTTTTTATTTGTGACCTGGGGTTTATTATTTTATGACTTTTACATTATCGAGTCAGTGTAAAAACATTTTAGACTCCAAATGTTTGTTTTCCAGCAACAAATGAAATGCTACAGAAAAGATAAAACCTGATGAAGGCTGCTGGGGTTTGGTGTAAAATGAAGTGTGTGAGACGGTCAGAGGGTCCAGAAGAACTGGGGCTGGTTCTGTAAGCTGCTCAGGAAAACCTACAGATCATTTCTACATAAAACTGAACTCAGTGGACCGGAGACGGATTTTTTTTTTGTAAAGCAAAGGGTCGTCTCACACCGAATACTGACTTTTTATTTCATTTATAATGGCTCACTAGTATTTTTCAATTTTGAAACACGTTTCATTATTTTTAAGCCATTTCTGGTCGACAGCATTTCTTTACATGCTTAAGACTTTTGCACAGAACCGTACTTTGGTCTTATAGATGTAAATTTTGAGGTCTTGGTACAGAAACACCATTTATTGAGAAATCTTTGACATATACTGCACATTAGAGGACAGAAACATTGTGTTGCTCATGCTGTAGATCTCAGCGCGTTACGACACTGGGGTCAGCCGGCATGATAACGGTGCCCCGGAGGAGACGGGTAAGAGGCGGGGTTAAAGGCTCAAAAGGGGCAGCTTGGTGGTGCGGAGTCTTAAAATCACAACCTTCTGAGTCCCCAGACTCCTAAACATATATACGATTCTTACATTTGTTTTTTCTCAACCAGAAAGTGGAAACAGACTTTATAGCTGTTTGATTATTCGATAAAGAAACCGTAGCTCACGCACGCTGGGGATCGACCGCTCACAGATAACGTATGGAATAATGTAAAAGAGTAAAGCAGCAGGAGACGAGTCTGAGCATCACCCAACAGCAGGCGCCTGCAGGAAAATAAATACCACAGTAAACACAGACTCGGTGTTGAATTAATACTTCATACTCACATCAGGCTTTACTCAAGAAAAAAAAAACATTTTCAAAGTTTTTTTTTTCACTCCAAACTGCATTGTTTGAATTATTACACTTTATCAAGCAGTCTGTTTGTGGAAACTGGGACACACACACACACACACACACATCAAAAAAAAGAAAAAGTCCCATGGATACTTTACAGCGCCATCACATGGCCCCACCCACTCACTCAATCGCACCACAACTGGGTGTGACAAGCTGTTTGGTCCCGCCTCTTGCAGCAGCTCTCTTTCCTCGTTGTAATCCCTCTCTGTTTACTCCGTGAGGTAGAAGTGCATCTTGTCGTTGATGTTTTTCCTCTCGGGGTTGAGTTTCTTGAGGATCTGTGCGAGGACGTTGACCGTCTGCTCGCTGCTCAGTCCTGTGCGTTTGGTCTGGAACTTCTTCAGCAGGTCTTTTGTGGTCATGGGCTTCCGGATCAGATAACGGCGCACGGCCTCCTCCGTCAGCTGCACGTCACTGAGAGCGAGAGAGGACGTCAAAATCATTATTCTAATTACTGTTGATAGAAATGATCCTCGGCCGTGTGGCTCTAACGGGAGTGCAAGATGATACCTGGAGCTTGGCGTGGATTTCCCCGACGCCGGTTGTGGCGTGCTCTTTCCTGACGGGCTCTGAGAAGTCGGCTCCATCTTCAGCCTCTTGGCAGCGGGAGTTTCTGAGCTGGACATCGCCGCCTGACGCTTACCTGAGAATAAATACACTCAAGGCTCACAGACCCGACACTGGCGTTTCCAGTCAGAACGGCTCTGCGTGAGCCAATTTCCTGAAGGAGGAGTTACACTGAGAATAACGGACAAAAAAATTCAAGCATAAATTTACATGTAGGGTCAAAACAAAGCAAAGTGAAAATATCAAGAGGAGAAACTACAGTCACCTGATAGAACATCTTAAACTGAGCATGAGGAGCTGCTCACTAAACCAACATGGTGTATAAAGTGTCCAGTGGTGTTCCTGACTGATTAACGCTCGCGAGGTTCCTCACTTCAGCGAGGACCGACAACACTGTATTACTCCTCAGCCTGGGAAAAAGGGACTGATGCCTCCCTCAGATAAAATAAACAAGTCCCCCTGGACCACAGGCACGTTCTCTTCTAATTATTGTTAAAAAATTATAACATTGAAATTTCACAGAACGTGTACAAACACGTCAGAATGTTCAGTCATATTATCTACCAGGTTAAATACTGTAAATACAGATGGCGTGTGTCAGGGTTCCCCCGGGTTCTGAAAAATATTCTCCACTTTTTCCTTGAAAAATAAAGTAAAATAAGTATTCTTCACTTTTTCTTCGCTGCCGACTCAAAGTGGACTTAAAGTGAGTGTGATGCCTTACTGTAATGCTTTAAAATGAAGATCATTAGTAACGACCAAAATAAATGAATAAAGCAGGAGGAAAAATGTTATTTTATCAAGCACAAAACTATTGATAAACGGCGGCTTCCGGAAAAAGGCAGCCTTGCCTCCGGGCTAATCTCGCATGATGTCATGCGTGGAACCCCGGTTATCTGGGTCATTTCGGTTCCTCTGACTCCGTGCCTGTTTACTCGCTGAAATTGGATATTGTTGGAATCTTACAAAAATAATGTGAAAGTGCTGCGTTGTGTTTGGATGTTTAAATCCAGATACAACAGGACATTCAGTTCACAAATTTCCAAGAAATGACACTAAAGTGACAGTGGGTGGGGTTTGTACAAACGAAGCGGGCAGACTGTGTCACCTCCTAATAATAAATATGATTCACCCAGTGTTCACCAGAACGACCACATGGGAATTACTGGGGCAAAAAGAAACCCGTTTATTTAGTAAATGACATTTGATCTGACATGTGGACAGTTTATCGATTCTCATTATTGCCTACTTCATATTTTCTTTCAATAATTACACTGAATGTACATTTTAAAGACTATATTTCTGCATTTATTGAGGTACATAAATATCTTCCCTATATTTTGCAGCAGCCAGCTTAGAATAAAAATCCACAAACCAGTCTGTGTCCCCAGTTCTCTCTGGCTGGTGGTGCGCCATCAGCGGCGAGTGGGACTGTCGTGAACTGAGTGAACTGGCATCTGTTTCTCGTCTTGGGGGCTCGAAAAGAACCATTTACTCCAGAATATCCTTGATAAGCTTCTGCCCCGTCACCCGACATATAAGAATCCCAATAACTGTCAGGATTCTCTCCAAAACGTGATTCCATATCGAAACTAGTCTAACCACTGCTGTGCACAGAAATGAAACTGATACCTGGATCTTTGTTACACGTGTGACATCACACACCCCGTCAGGATCTTACGGGTCGGTCTTGGCAGATTCCGTGAAAATCAGCTGATCTTACTGATTTTCCATTAATTTATGGCCTTTTGGATCAGCTATGGTTTGAAAACACAGTCAAATCAACATAACGACTGTTGCTTTGTACAAGGAAAAGAGTGGGGTTTAAGGGCTTTATCTTCACTTTAATACAGGGTTATACCAACCAAACTGGCACAATTCAAATATTTGTACAGTTGCAGGTTTCTCCATTCCATATAAAAAAAAAATTGACTTTGAGCAGCCGCTGCACCATCAAGCTAAAATAAACCTCTTTAGAGTTTTCTGAAGGTTATTTCATCAGAGAATTATTCTAAAGAGTTATCAGGCTCCCTTTAGCCTTCACTTCAGTTACAGCTGAACAGAGTCGAGCAGAATCCGGGAACAAACAGCAGTGAAGGAATCCGAGTCTCCCATCGATTTACGAACCGAATACAGAACGACACCGTGATTTATATCATACGTTGTTGAGACCGGGGCCGTTTCTAGCTACTGAACAGACCGGGGCTCAGTCCAGTTTTCCTGGAGCTTGTATTTTTAAGGGAGATTATCTCGAACTTAAAATAATTATCCCCCCACACACTCAAAAGTTATGACATCTTTATTAGTGATTTTTACACTACTCTTTAAATTAATGGAGTTCACTTCAGTTTCTGTCTCCTAATTATTATCATCAACACCCAGAATGTCTCCGGAAATTGACACATGGTCAACTGACAAATATCACCAGCAAAATTAATCAGTTTAATAAATCTCATTTCTCACTCATGCATCTCTCCTTTAGGATCACAAAGACAAATTCTAACCTACATTATTATTAGATTACATTCAAAATTCCAGATGACATCCAAGTCAGTTGTTTTCTATTAATCTCTTACTTTTGGTTGAGGGCGAAAACACCTGGGGGCTGCAGCCCAGCGTGATGGAACCTAACGACACCACAGCGTTCGCCACGGGGACTCAACATGCCATGCTGCCCGAAACATGGAGCGCTGCAGTCAGTCTCTGACTGACAGAACTTTCACTTTGGCAGTTTTTTTTTTTACTGGCCCCTGTATTACTGACACTGACCGATGTGCTCGGGGCTCCGAGTGCGTCTCCCTCTGTGGCGGTTTCAGCCTTCAAATCATCTTCAGTGCTTGATGAAGCCCAAAAGCTTCACCGGTTTAGACTGCACCATTGTTTGGTTCATGCAGAGATAATTACATCACCACACCAGGCCGATTAAGATGCACTGCGATTGGTCAAAAGCTTGGCACTCCTTGTGTGTCGTTGATTTTTATTACACTCCAGCTTCCTGCTCTTCACTGGGGTTGGATTTCAGCAAACAGAGGAATTTGTGGAGGGATTTCTAGAAAAGGTGACTTATGATAACAATGACAAATGCATTCATCACTGTGACAACTGCAAGTAATTTTCTCTTCATCACTGATGGATTATGTTCATCAATGAGGAGTGCCAGTGGGAGCCCTGCACACGTGTGTGTGTGTGTGTGTGTGTGTGTATATACCCTGCTCCAGTTTGGTAGCAGCAGCACGCAGCGTGTTGGAAGTTGCGGCATGGTCGATGGAGGGTGTCCCAGGACGACTTCCTGCTCTAGAACTTCCAGCAGAACCTCGGCCGCCTCGTTTAGGAGGAGTTCGCTTCTTCTGCACAAAATAAAGAGGAGAACCATCAGGAATCTGCAGGTCAGAGACACTCACACACCTCCACTCGTCCAGAATCATTACCGCCATGCAGAGCGCAGACGCCGTCTCTCCCTCGATGTCACTGTCCTCACTGCTGTCCGACTCGCCACTGCTGTCTGGAACACCATTAAACACACAATCACAAGTCAGTTTATTATTTATTTACTACTCATCTAATCAAAGGCAGGTTTGGATAAATCTGAGCTTGTTGTTCGAGTTCAGATTTCATTTCAAATATATTTTTAATAATCTGAATTCCAATCCTTAAACAGTGAAACCCGTTTCTCTCGTCACTCGTCCTAGGATCTCTCAGTTCAAGAAAAAGTTTATTCACTAAATTTATGCATAAACAATTTTGAAAGGAGAAGTCTCATTATTTGATGTTTTTCTCATGAATTTTGAGTGAACTGCCCCTGAATTCGGTCACTGTAACATTTTAGACACCAGAGAAAAGTTCTGCACCTTTCTTCTTCTTCTTTTCCACCTGTACAGGTGTCTTTTTGCCATCTTCCTCCTCCTCCTCCTCCTCTTTGGCCTCATCCTCATTCTTGTGCTCCTCCTCACTCTCTTCCTCACTCTCCGACGCTTCATCAATTCCTAACAGCATGATTTTATCATTTAATGACGCTCCAATAAAATAAACACATTCCGATTAGGATGGATGTGTTCTGACCTCTGACCTTTAGGTATGTCCTCTCCTTTATTGGGCTTCACTTTCTCTGGCTCCTCTTCCTCAGAACTGCAACAGAACATTCGCAGAAAGTTTTCGGTCATATTTAAAAATTGTATTTTTAACGCTCAACGAGACGTTTCTGAAGATCAGTCTGATGATTAAGTGTTTCACGTGAGTTCAGTGGATCTGTAGAGGAAAGAAAAATTCTCTCCTCTGTTTTCATTTCCAGCTCTGAACATCTTCCTGTGACCCACAATTCATCTTGAACAGATCTTCACGCATCAGACACTAAATTAATTTTCAACATACATCAGAACTGAACCATGAGCTCAAACAGAGCGGATCCCACCTGCTGCTAAAGGCGATGGATTTGATAAAAACAACCAGAACTGGAACAAGCAAGGCAATAAACATGCAGGTTATTAAATACTGGCACCCTGGTTACTCCGCCATTGTCCTCAGCAGTGTGCTGTTACCTGCTCTCGTCAGACATGTAGTCCACTTCCAGGCCTTCAAAGTCTCCATCATCACTGTCCTCATGTCCCTCTACATCGCTGCCCTTCTTCTTCTTCTTCCTCTTCCCCCCCTTGGCCTTTGAGCTGGTCTCCTTCTTACTCTTTGACCGACCTTCTCCATCTGCAACATTTCAAAATAATGCTCGACAAAAAGCCAGAAAAATAAATGTGCGAATAAAGAAAATTAAACTGTGGATGTAGAATTGAGAAAAGAAAATTCCAGTTTCAGCCACCTCTGTGTTTTCTCTCATACCTTCTCCTGCACTGCTTTCACTGTGGTCACTGCTCAACTCCAGATCATCATCTAGATCATGAATACGCAGGTCTCCTCCAAGGCCTCCTTTCTTCTTCTTTTTCTTCTTCTTTGCTCCCTTTTCCCCCTCCTCCTCCTCATCATCACCATTTTCCTGCTCCTTCAGTCGCCGTTGCAGCATGATGCTGAAGTGATTCACCACTTTATTCCTCCTGAACATGGCACAGGGTTCAATCACACACAGCATTCTCCGAGATACACTCTCACATCAGCCCAAAGACGGAATCGAGTGTGTGTGTGTGTGTGTGTGTGTGTGTGTCAGAGTGCGTCATTTAGTGTGCGAGAGTCAGTGAGTGCAACCCTCACACAGCGAGCAAAAGGCACTATCTGATGAAGTGTGAGAGTCAGCGAGGCACTGTGCGAAGGTCATTAAAAGTTGTTTATTGAAATAAATAAGCGTCAGAAACAGTGTCATGTTCGCCGACCCTCTGAGTGCAGGAGTTCATCACGACCTCTTTATATCCGTGTGTTTGTTGTTTAAAGTGTTCATGACCCCAGTGTTCAATGTTTATGAATTCTCACTATTACCCTCACTAACATCATTAATCGGAGTCAGAACACAACGGAACGTCCATCAGACGTTAAACTTCAGGACTTGGGCCTCAGATCCACTCGTTCATCAGACATGTCTTAAACATCACAAACACGTCATTTCCTCTTGGACAGGAAGTGACGGTAACACCCCTTGTGTGGGTAAAATACCTGCCCCACTCTTCCTCAGCCTCCTCAGCAGTGAGCGTGCGGTGTTTAGCAACCGGGGTGAAATTGTACCAGGCGTGAACAGGAAAGGCCTCGAACGCTCCATCAGCGCACTGTGTGAAGATGTAGTATGACGCGTTCTCCGTCACGCCTCCTTTCTTCTGCCCCTTAAACCTGAACGCAGCAGCACAGTGGAGCCGGGTTATCATTGGTTTATTTCAGCAGAGTAACTGAACACGTACCTGTTCACTAACATCTCATGTGTCCTTGTGTGTCTCTACACCACAGACACGTGTATAATGACAGTTATACGGCTGTAATTCCACACGTGAAGAAGCCACACCTTCTCCCTGCTTTCCCGTTCACTTTGAGGATCCACGGCTGGTCCTCTGCCTTAAACTCGCGGGTTACAATCCCAAATTTCTTCCTGCGTGCCTCCTCCCTCTGTTTTTTACCAAACTCGCTGCCGGCAGCTCCCTCAGGCGTTTCCTCCTCACCGTACATCCTCCGATTACTCAGATCCCGCTCCATCCGAGCCTGAGGACAGCAGGAAGAGAAAACAAGAACAAAGGAAAAGGAGAAGAGGAGGAGGAGGAGGAGGAGGAGGAGAGTAAATAGACAGGTGGAGAAGTTGAAGAGGAAGAAAGTTAGATATGGGTGAGGGTTAGACTGTTTGGTTAGAAAAAGGCAAGAGGAAATGCTTCAGTTTTATCTCACAACAGAGACATGTACCGGAATGTTTTTCATTCCAGTCCCACCCGATCCTGAAGGAATATTTTCTCCCTCAATATTTTCTCACAAAATAAACTGATTTTATTTGTGAAAATATGAACACATTCCAACCACAGCACTTCGGCGCAAAATGAAGTTGATATTTCTTACCTGAGTCCATGTAGAACAGTTCACTTTGTCTCCAGCATTAAAAGCCATGATGCTGTACCTCTTACTCGTGTTCCTGTTGGACAGATACATGTGAGAAACCATCACTGTGTTAGAGAATTTCATAATTCCTATTATTAATTATAATTCAATGTAATAATCATTCATTGATTCTCTGAACTATGATTCTCTGAACTATGAAACTGCATGGACCTGTCCTTCACTCCCCGCTAACCTTCGCCATTGTTCCAGGCGAAGTTAGAAGACGAAATGTACCAGACATGTCTAGACTGTGTTTGCAAAACACAATATCGCCAATATCAGAAATGTTTGCAAAACACGATATACAGATCATA
>JAODXR010000013.1:613257-624682 GCA_028877395.1 Cathorops festae
GGATTATTTCTGCACACCCTTATGGTATGTATAGGTGTTTTAAGCAGGTAAGACACTTCAAAATGACATCAATAACGCGTATTGTGCCTTTAATCTCCAACATAAATGCAAGAAGGGAAAAAAAAAAAAAGGAAAAAACTACACACACACGTTACTTACTGGACATTCATGCGTGCAACAGACTCCAGGTAGCAGTACCCTGCAGCGGCGAAGTTGTCTTTGTAGCGACCCAAGTCCACAGCATCCAGCCACTCGCCTACGGAACTGAACGAGGGGAACGATGGAAGCGTCCTCTCCGCCAGCGTCCTCTCCGCCAGCGAGATGGAGGACGAGCCTAGTGTCCTACAAAGAGTAAAAAAGTGTTGTACAAGTTTGTACACCTCGAATATCCTCATCTCCATCCAATCAGTGCCGCACTGATACCTGCCACTGCAGCTCATCATCAAATACAGTCTTTTATCTAATAATTAAACGTCATTTTAATTCCGCTAATGGTGACCTCCTCAGTAAGACACTCGCCAGCAAGCTACCGCATGACCATGTCTGCACCATCGCTAATCCTGCATTCCGTTTCACTCGGAAGTCAGACCTGGGAATGATGTCACTCCCAAGTCAACTGTTTTCCAGTCTCGAAGTTGGAAAACCAACACCAGCGATTTCTAGCCAGTGTTAGTCTTCCAAGGGATTTTGCGCATGCACACGTTGGACAGTATTGTGAGTACAACGAATTTAATAGCGAGATGTAAATAAGACAGAAGTGATGATAAACAGTACATTATGACAGCTTGCACTTTGCTCATGCACAGAACAACCATCTTGGATTTTGAGGTCAGAGTCGGTGAGGTTCCCCCGACTTTCCAATTGATATTTTTCCGACTGGGGACTCAGAAATCCCGACTTCCCAGGACAAACGGAACGCACCATAAGCATGTGGACGACGTCACTCGGTGAAGTGTTTATGACATCAGGAGGGATGTGGGATCTTGGTACCTGTGTGTTAGCGTGGCTGAGCCGATGTTGTCTGGGCTGCGTATGGTTTTACTGAGAGCGCTGTGGATCTGCGAGAAGCTCGGCCTCTCCGTCCTCTCCTTCTGCCAGCAGTCCAACATCAACTGGTGCAGAGACGGGGGACAGTTCAGAGGAGCTGGCAACCGGAAACCATCCTCGATCGCTTTGATCACCTGTAACACACACACACAGACACACACACACACACATGAATACACCGTGGTGTTGAAGCTGTAGGTGTTCAGTGGTCATGAGGTTGTCTGCTCTAAAATGTCCGAAATCTGATCTGCTCGTTAATGACGAGTTTCAGTGCAGATCTCAGTTACACATTAATGTAATTCTCTATTAATTTTTCATTTCTATATTTTGTGATCAGATTAAAATGTAGAAATGTTTTGCTCACCAGGTTGAATGTCAGTGACGTCGCAGTTTCTGTTTTACGGTTTGGTTTGTGAAGGTTTATGCTGAATTAATAAAATCTTTTCATTAAAAACTTGTTTGATTCGCCGTCTCTCACACCCAAGTGCATTAACTTTCGCATGCAACTCTTCCAGCTATTTTCTCCTCAAGACTTTACACCACTCGTTTTGCGGCTGGAACATAAATAGTGCAGATTAAAACCACGTCCCCCCACGAGCCCTCAGTCGAATAAAACCCCTCCGTAATCTCATCACGGCTTCGTTTCACCTGGTTTTGTTCCGACAGAAATACAGAATCATGAAAAGTCTTCAATTAAAAAGCACCTGAGACCAGCGTGGCATTTAACCTCCAGGTCAGATGGACAGCTGAGCAAAATTAATTATTCCCCGAGTCTCCGTGTGTCACAAACACGGAACAGAGACGACGTCGGCTCAAAGGAAGCGTTTCACATGCGTTCAGCAGGAGCGCCGTGCTTTTGTGTGAAATAATAATCACAGTTTCATTCCCAACAATGGAACGGTTATTAACGCGGATTTTCATCACGCTTCCTGAAGTTTTCCGTCTTTTCCAGGTGAGAGAGGTTTGCGTTTATGCCACACGGAAAAGGATTTCCCTCAGTCTTGGAGAATGTGAACAGTGAGGCGGTTACAAAGAGAACGCGTGGACGTTAAAGGTTATGACATCTAAGAATATTTATGTCATGTTCTTGAAGAGGGATGCAAACTTTTGACATCATTAAAATGTTTTCACAATTAATGTCATATTTCATTTAAACTTTATTTCCTGTGTTAAACTGAACACAAATGTGCACCGAGAGTGGAGCGGAGATAAATCACACGAGGCTTCATGCTGGGGGGAGGTGCATAAACTTTTGCACTCAATGTAGACAGACCAGTAGATGGGTAAAGAGACAGAGACAGGTAGAGAGAGAGAGAGAGAGAGAGAGAGAGAGAGAGAGAGAGAGAGAAAGCAAGACAGTGGGAGACAGACAAGCACACAGAGAGACAGACAGATAGATGGACAAAAAGAAAGAGACAGCAAAACAGTGGGAGACACAGAGACAGACATGCAGCCAACAGACAGACTGACAGACAGACAGACAGAGAATGGGAGACAGACAGGCACACAGACAGAGAGGCAGGCACACAGACAGACAGAGAGAGCAAGACAGGCAGAAAGAGAGACAGATAGATGGACAAAGAGAGAGCAAGACAGTGGGAGAGACAGACAAAGATCAAACAGAGAGCGAGACAGTGGAAGACAGACAGACAGACACAGAGAGAGAGAGAGAGAGAGAGAGAGAGAGAGGCAGATGGACAAAGAGAGCGACAGAGAGCAAGACATACAGAGAAAGAGACAGACAGATGGACAAAAAGACAGACAGACAGACAGACTGCACATACGTCTTGGCTGCCCATGTCCCAATAAGGCCTCTCTCCAAATGACATCACTTCCCACATGACGATGCCGAAGCTCCAGACATCGGAGGCGGAGCTATACCGGTGGTACTGGATCGCCTCAGGGGCCGTCCATAACACCACGCTCTTCCCACCGTGCTGACACACACACACACACACACACACACACACACACACACGAGTTCAGATGTTTTACAGGATTCTCATCAACGCAGTTCTGCTGATGAATAAATAAATGTGCTGGCGTCCAGCGTGACGAGTGCGAGTCTGAGCCATCCAGAGCCACGAGCTGTTCAGCGAGGGACCGAGCATGAGGTTCTCGTGCTGTAAAGAGTACGTTCAGGGTTTTTTCTCTCACCAGCGTGGTGTACACGACCTCCATCTTGTCCTCCTGTAAAGGTCTGAAGCCGGAGACCTTACACACCAGGCTGCTGTTGATCAGCACTTTGTGGGCTGCGAGACGCCGGTGGATGAAACCCATCTCAGTCAGGTACTTCATCCCTGAGGCCACAGCACTCAGCAAGTCCACCAGCTGGAGCACGCTGAGCTGACCTTCATGCTTCTGTAAACACACACACACACACACACACACACACGGTCATTTCTCATCTCTACCTCAAGCTCATTAAATATTATGGAGAAAAAAAGTTTCACAGGAAAATCAGGGGAGAAAGAAAGAAAAAAAAACTATTTGGGCCCCACAAAGAGCTGAAAACACACACACACACACACACACTACTAACCCGTAGAAATGAATCCAGGGCACCATTGGCCAGACACTCCATCACAATCATCATGGTGTTACCTGCAGGAACAGACGCATGGGGAAAAGGTAGTTAGTCCACTGTGTGTGCACGTGTGTGTGTATGTGTGTGTGTGCGCGCGCATGTGTCTGTGTGTGTTAATAAAGGACTGGCTGCACTGTGGCCTCATGCAGCTCAGTGACTCACACCTCCACCGTTCATCTCCAGGCTCAACCTGCTGAGAATCACTGACAAGTCACAGATCTGTGCATGCGTGTGTGCGTGCACTGAAAAAAAAAATAAAGACTTGTGGCTCAGAGAAGTGAGAGAAAGAAGGCAACGGGTCATTAAACAGGTGGAAAGGGAGGTAGAGGCCCACACATGCTGTGATGGAGAAACTCCTCCATCATCCACACTGCACTGATGAGCTGTTGGCGTCTGAACCAGTGCCATGACGACAAACTTCCTCCATCCTGGCTGAGCTAACAATGAGAACATCCATCTCCCATCAGAGCAATGGCAAGCTTGCAAAAATGACTAACGATCACAACTTTATTCCATCACAGTGACCACGGCTCAGCAAACTACCAGTGAGAAGATCTCACCTCTATTAGAGAGACCACAGATTGGCTAAACCACGAATGGGAAGATCTAACCTTGACTAGAGGAACCACAGCTCAGGAAATCACCAATGAGAAGAGCTAACCTCTAATAGAGTGACCAGACACTGACTAAACTACCACTGAGAAGGTCAATTTATCAATGGTGTGACCACAACCTGGGCAAAGCAGCTTCTTTCAGAATGACCACAGAGATCTGTTCTCCACTCGAGTGACCTCATCAATGACGAGATCCACCATCCACCACGCTCTGCTCCATTATTTGATGATCAGACTAATTATACTGCCTCCTGCTGGTCAGTCAGTTCCAGCTTCACCCCCATGGTTTGGAGAGAACACGTGGGCAAATGACAGATGGAAAGATTGCAGGTGGTGAAAGGACGATGGAAGGTTTGAGGAGAAAATGAACGAACGGAGAATGAGTACAGCGTGAAGCAGAGAAACCAGCTGCAAGCAGGGAGCCGATTATTGAACCCAGTCCAAAAATATCTCCAACTAAACTAAGTTTACACACAAGTAAAACTTTTGGAGAAATGTTCAGACATGACTTTGGGAGTCTGATGAACATCGTGTACATTTTTTCTGCAATGTTTTTCTTTAATTTCACACTACACAAATATAAACCACCACTACTCAAGACAAATGTTACACATTTCTACACATTTCATAAACTGCTCAAGATGATCCGAGAAGGTTCCACCGCCAAATTATTTCAGAATGCTGGAGGAGATAACCATCCATTACTTAACTACATTAGCCTTGTGTGCAGCCAACAAATGGGTTTTTCATTATGCACCATCAACAGAAAAAGTTCAAGGTAGAACCCATTCAAAAGTTAAAACCATAAACCATCCAAAGAACCCCTGAGGAACCTGTTTTGAGATTGTAGTTCCAGTGCAAAACTGAAAAAAAAAAAAAACATTCACCAAAACACCAAACACATCATGAATCCAATGTGAGCATCCAATACTTGTTAGCTACATTCGCTTTGTGCGTTCATTTCAAAAGGTGCCATCTGGAACCCGAAGGCTTCATGATGTCTCTCTCCAACAGAAAACTTCCTTCAATAGCGAGAATGATTCACCATCCAAACAACCACTGAGGAACCTGTTTTTAGCTCCAGTGCAAAACTAAAAATTAACCTTTTGGCACCAAACAATACTTTACATTACACAGTAATACATAATGATCCATTATTTGTGATCTAGGTTAGCTTTGTGCGTTTTTTTAAACATCTGGCAGTGTAGGATCTCAACAGAAAGTAGACCTGCTTCAAAACCATCCAAAGAACCCTTGAGGAACCAGTGTGAAATTAATAAGCAATCTTCAGATATAAAACACATCTTGATATTGTTTGGTCCAAGAGCTTTGACTTGAGCAAAAAAACAGTGCCATCTGGAATTCAAGAAGGTTCTTCATTTTGTGCTTGAACAGCAGGTAGAACCTTTTCAAAAACTTGAACACTTAACGATCTAGGGGTTGGGTTTTTTTTTTCCCCGAAAACCTAAAAAGACACCAAACACGTCTTGAATCCGTTGCGTGTATCCATTATTTGTTCACTACTTATTATCCTTGTTCACTCTGGTACCCGAGAGGGTTCAGTTCTTCAATAGCTACGATCCTGAACCATCCACTGACCCCATGGAACCAGGATTCTTTCCTTTTTTCATCCCAAATGTCTCTTAAGCTTGTTCCACTTTGTCATTTTCCATCATTCACAAATCTATAATAAATAAAAATCATGAATAATCTCATGCACACACAACACCAGATTAGCATCACTCCGAGTATCAGTTTCTCATTTATTTCATTTGATTGTATTTCACTCTCTAAGAGCATTACTCTTGTGTTTTGGGATTAATATTTCACTAATCCCCCCCAGTCTAGAACACACAGCTTGTCATAGTATCTCTCGTTTTGCTTCTGAACACAATTTTTGTCTACTTTTGGGAGAAAAGCTCAGAGAGGACTGATGCAGATTGCAGCTTCCTGCTCAACTGTCCACTTTTTTTCTTTTCCAAGATTAATGGAGCGCCATCATCATCATCATCACATCCCTGTCCTTACTCAGAGGAATGTTCCAGGACATCTTCATTACTTGGAGAAGAAGAATTGTTTGTATTCTTCTGTATTTACAGATAACACATCACTGTCCCTTCACATGAATTACTCCAGTTTATTTTATCTCATTGACGTCTAATCCAGTCTTCAAATCCATCCCATCTTCTGTCTCTCTCTTAATACACACCATATTTCACTTTCTTGATAATCCGTGATGTTTTCTGGAAGGGCTGGACCATATGACACCGAGATTGTGATCAGTTATCTATAATATGATGTACATAAGACGTTTGCATTTGTAAAACACTGACACTCCATTTATACTCGCCGCAAAACGCATTAAACGTTCCTGAATATTTTCTTATTCAACAATATTTTGTTTTAAATCATTGAAAATTTCTCCATTTTACAAACTTCTGTAAACACTAATATCATTTCCTCGGTGTTCTTGTTTCCAGTGACACTGACGCCTTCAATGTGATTAAAATTCCAGATTAAACCTGCCTCATTGCCTCTGCCTCCGTACTCACCTCTGGTGATGACCCCCTCGAGGCGGATGATGTTGGCGTGGTCGAACTGGCCCAGGATTCCCGCCTCACACAGGAACGAGCGCCGTTGTTTCTCCGAGCAGCCGCTCCGCAGTGTCTTGATGGCCACCGGGAGCTCGCGTTTACTGGGCAGCTTCAGGCAGCCGCGGCACACCTCGCCAAAATCACCTATGGATTTGAAGGTGGGTTGGGGGGGCACAAACTTATTAACATCACAGTAATTGTCTTAGAAAACATTTTATCACACTCTTCAAACAAACCAAAACACATCAGCTCAAAGCACAATGAGGGGAAAAATGCATATGTTTAAGTCATAATAAGCAAAAGTTTGGTCATTACAGTTTGCGAATTAAAATATTACTAACTGCTTAGGTCTGATTTGTTGGGGGCGGGGCAACATATGCATTCAATTTGTGATGTCACTCTTTAAGCCAATCACATCCACACTATCCACAAAGGAAAACATGATGTACATTTATTCAAAGAATCTATATGCTAATGTTGTTAGCTAGTTAACTCTTAACATTAGCAATGATGAGATAGTGGTTGTCATGGTAACAGGTTTGGTTGCGAGTAAGTAAATCAGTGACAGAAAATTGATTTAAGTTGAAGCTTTGAAGCGATGACTGTTCGAGAACTCTGATAAGGCTGTTCATGGTGCAGGAGCGTAAGGGTGTGGTCATAATTTGCATATTCATAGAGCTTCACACGTGAATGAGGATGACGAGGTGTCGAGATGGATCTCTGCCGTTTTGGGCTTTTTTTTTAAGCAACTTTGCGATTTGAATTTGCACGCAAAAAGGTTAAACTACATAAAACTTTGTGATTTTGGAGCCGCGTGCACGTCGAGCGTGTGGACCTCGTGACGTGAGGAGGAAGCGGAGATATTTTACCCGAGTGAACGATCCTGTCGATCTTGACGCTGGAGTTGTCGAGCTCTTTGGCGAAGGTGTGAACAGCCTGCAGCAGGTCTTCACACGTCTCGGGGTCGATGTACGTCCGCCGGGTCGGGATCTTGACTGAAACAAGCGAATCACGTCGCTGATTAACTCTTAATGTGATTACACACAAATCACACGCATGCACGGCGTCATCTGAATATTCAATTATTTGCTTCACAAAACAGTTCTCTCACACACACAGCATGCAGAACCTCGTGAAGGTGTTTCTGGGTCACAGAGAAATCTGATTTGGGAAAACTGACCGCCCTTGATGTGAAAAAGGGGAAAATTATATCAAGTCAAATCAAGGAACAGATGGAGGAACAAATTTCACAAAACAGAGAGAGAGAGAGAGAGAGAGAGAGAGAGAGAGGGAGGTTCTGAACTCAGAGTGACTGCAGCACAGAAGACAGCAGTGTGTGTGTGTGTGTGTGTGTGTGTGTGTACGCGAGAGAGAGAACTTCATTTTAACTAAGTGCATCGAAGATGAAATTTTCTGCGGCTTGTGGGCGTGGCCCATCCTGTTTATTTATGATAAATGTATCGCCTTAAAGCCAACGCTACAAAGTAAACCCGCAGTGTTGTGGTGCGAGCCCGGCTTTGTGCTCATCTCTTTCTCAGATTAGATTAGCAAAGTAAGCGAAGAGCACGAGTCTCGCTCTCGTGTGAACAGAACACAGGATTAACTTCAGTTCAGAGAAAGTGCAAAGAAGTCTGCCCTCTAGTGGACAGAGCTTTTAATATACCGCACATCCATTTACGCGTCGTTTGATCCCCGAAACATCTCTCTCTTCTCCGTCAGTGTGTTTGTGAATTCCTAATACACATCTCTGTTAAAGCACACGATCATCTCTCTCTCTCTCACACACACACACACACACACACACACACACACACACACACACACACACACACACACACGACTCGGATCTTCTCCAGTTTCTACTCACACTGGAAGTAAAGCTCCTCGTCTCCCTCCTGGTTGGCTTTGCTGTAGCCACACTGTCTGTTGGAGAGGAAAGAAGGATTTTAATCAGATTTTAAATCACTTTAGCTTCCTGGTGCGCTCCTCCTCAGTCGGTGCTGTGCGTGTGATTTTGACTCCGACGTGTGCGGACGATCAGGTTTAAAAAGCTTCAGTAAATAAACTGCAGAGCGTCAGTGAATGTCAGCGTGAAGCGGGGCGTGGGCAGGGTTTCTGTTCGCGGGCTGAACCCACAGCAGCTCAACATCGTGTTCGAAAGATCAGTTTTGTTTTAACAAAAAATACAATTTTACGCATCTGTTTGCATCAATTTCTACCTAAGAAACAAAACAAGAACCATGTTGGAATCGGGACCGGGGCCCCCACACCTCGGGCCCCCACACCTCGCCCTGCCACACCGTCACTGGGCTTTTCGCTAAATTTGTTGAACACATTTCGCAAAACCGCAAGCTGAAAAGCGTTTTACACTCCGCAGTGGGACGATTTCAGCCGCCTGTAGCGTTCCACCATCTCAAGTGCTCAGCAAAATGGACTCTGAGAAACCGCTGTGGAGGATTTGATGGGCTTCTAACCCACATCTCCACTACAGCAGGGGATAAAAGCCAGGAAGTCTCTCTATCCGGAGGGGAAATAAAAGAGAAAGCACACTGGCCTTTCAGTGGAGGAAACATAAAAAAAAAAAGATTGAATGCCCCTGCGATTTAAAATAAATTGTAGATTTTTTCCATTTTTTTCCTTCTGATCAAGCCGGTCCTAGACCCATGCAGTGATTCTGATAAAAAGACATGAAGAAACATTGCTCTTCAAATCGAAATTATAGATTTGATAAACTGGTCTCATGAAATTGACACAATCTTCTGGACAAGAAGCCTGGGTTCGGGGGAACCAGCCTGTCCTGCCGGAACATTCGCAGCCGGCCACACGATGGACGGATGGGAGAATTGGCGTGTCGCGTGCCTGGTGGTTCTTTCTGTGGAGGACATTGAGGATATTTACCTATTCGGAACCATGATCACAGGACTTTTGCTGATTGGACTAGGCATTGCCCTGGTGTATCGAGGGAATCAAAAACGGTGGCAGCTGTTCAAAGCCCCATAAAGCTGCCCGACATGATTGAGGCGGTGGGCAGAGCTGTCGGCACTCAGACTGTGGCTATTCAGAACTTGAACCGCACTGTGGATTCCATCTTGGAGAAGCTGATGGCTTTGCAGAGGGATATGGATCACTTTGGCCAGAATGGACAAGCGGGTTAGTCGGAAAAGGACACGTCTACCCGTTTCAAGTCTACACAAATTCCAATCTTATCTTCGGCTCTCTCAGCCAGCACTGCCTTGGCAAGGTCGTTGCTGTGGTTACAATCTCCCCCTGAAGATCACTGCAGTGAGACTCACTCTCTGTCTTTGTTTTGTTTGTTTGTTTTGTGTATACGCTTTTATCTGTTTGTACTATGAAAGCTAAGTGGAACCCGAGTCAAATTCCTTGTATGTGTTCACATACCTGGCAATAAAAGTGTTTCTGATTCTGAGCTGGCCAGTGCACAAGCATGGCACAATTTTCTTGGCCTTAGGCCGAAAGGGTCTATCGCACTTTTAACAATGGAACTCGTCACAAAGCAGATTTATAGAAATCCTGAGACAGCGAGGTTTATAAAAACATGCTTTGCTGAGATTGGGGTGGAAGAACTCAAGTGGCCTTCACAGAGCCAAGAGCAAAAACCATATTTCATAATTCACTTTTAAATTACAATTTATAAAAATAATTGTTTCTAATGAGGAGTCAGCGCGAACTCATTTGCATAATTATTAACTTTTTACTGTTTTAATTTTTTACATTTATTCTATACAAAATTAGAACCAAGGCAAAGTTTGTCAGTTCTAAAGTCCTCATACTGACTCTTGACTCAAAAAGGTTAAATCTTCTGTATGATCTGCAGCACTGAACACAATCACTGTCCTTCCTCATCATAATATCAGACACTTTATGTACAGCATAAGCAATTATAATTGTGTTTAAAACTGCTTTTCATATTAGAAATGTATGACTACATTGTTCTGAGGCACTGAACTTGACCCACAAGCTGGAAGTAGAGGAGATACCAGGCTGTGATGTCACTTCCTGTGCTAGAGGGTTACAGGAGGTGTCTGGAGGGGAAGGGAGGAACAGGACACGGCTGATCCTGAGTAACTTTAAGCATTAGAAAGGTAAGGCCATGGTTCGAATTCCATGGGAGCCAGTGGGAGCGGCGCTCCTATAGCGTGAGGACTGGCGCCCATGAAAGCAGGAAAATCCTAGATCTGTGGGGGTCTCAAAAAACGCAGCATCGTTATATTTTAATCACAAATAAAGCTCATTTTTCTTCAATATACTGTGTAATATTTACATTAAAGATAAATAGCCTTAAATAATAATAATAATAATAATAATAATAATAATAATAATAATCAACATGTTTTCCAAAAGAATGCATTACAGCGAAGTGTATACTCCCATGAATGC
The DNA here is from genome assembly GCA_028877395.1 of Cathorops festae. Lineage (NCBI taxonomy): Eukaryota > Metazoa > Chordata > Actinopteri > Siluriformes > Ariidae > Cathorops > Cathorops festae. The sequence goes on from JAODXR010000013.1 coordinate 624,498, forward strand.
AGCACCACCACGTCACTATGCACGCAAACTATCCTTTCCAGACCTCGCAAACGTTAACAGACACACACACGTTAAAGCTGTACGGCCTTTCAGATTTTTCAAGTGTAGGTAGGGGTGGGCGATATGGGCAAAAAAAATATCTCGATATTTTTCAGGATTTTCACGATAACGATATTTTGACGATA
>JAODXR010000013.1:3584055-3594560 GCA_028877395.1 Cathorops festae
AACCACTACACCACTGTGCCGCCCTAGTCTAGACCTATATTTTATAATATCTTCCTCTTTCTATAATTATTACTCATTTTCAGAGTGGACCAGGAGATATTTAGGTGCAGAAAGTCCTCTGCATTGTTCAGTTTATGGTACTGATCTTTGTGTACGCAAGTGACAGTGCACCCACCACATATACGTGCTTTGGGGAAAGCCCTGTACTCTATTATGAACTCGATTTCATGTTTCACAACAATGAGATGCTTAGTTTATGGCTTCAGTATGTTAATTCATGGCCACAAAAAAAAAAATCAAATAAAAATAACCACCATGGCACTGCAAAGTCTTTCCTTGTACCCGATAAGATTTGATCTTTGCTCGACTGAAAAAATTAACTCACTTCATAACTTCCACTCTGCATTCTGGATTTCAAGTTGATTTGCATTTAATGCATTTTGCATAAGGAGTCAACGCAGGTTGTGTGCAATGATGCTCGCAGTCATGTCACGTCTAGTGCTCACAAAAAAAATAGCATTTTGTCACCTTGAAATTTTCAACAATGTGAACATTTTTTTAAACCAAAAGGGCTTTGAACCATCATAGTCGGACAAATTTCTCAAAATTAATTCTTATCTCCTCGACCCTGGTGTTTTTCCTCCAACCTCGGTTCAGTTGCCAAAACTCACCACTATGATGCGTCATGACATGACCTTCAAAGATTAGCGCATGGAAATGGATGTGACGTGCAATCAATCATTCAACTCAGTCATCACTCAAGTAACAAAATAAGTCAATGTGTGAGAATATACTCGGATTGGTGCATATTTGTGGAAATGTTTTCCGTTTGACCGTTTTTTTTTTTTTTTTCGTTTAAGATAGATTGCTCTTGTAAGTGCCTCAACGAAAACAGTGCAGTTAGAAAGAACAAGGAACGTGTCACGAGAACTCACAGGACGAGGAAGGCGAACGAGAACGCAAAATGCTGTTTACAAAAAAGAAAAAGTTCAATTTACAAATTAAAAAGTGTTTTTTTTTTCCCTTTACAAAAGTGATGTAGAAGGACATCCTGCTTTTCAAAAAAAGCAGGTGACCCGACATGGAATTTTTCTGCATTTTTTGTTTGTTTGTTTTTACAAAGAAAAAAAAGATTGACTTTTCACACTTTTTTTTTTTTTTTACAAGATCTAAAAGGTATTAAGACATCAAGAGATATGTGAGACTATAATTCAGGTCTAAATCACCAAAGAAATCTCCAAACATACTTTTTTTTTTATAAATACATACAAAAAAAAAATCACAAGAAGTTCAACAATAATGTCTGGTACCTAAATGTGAATAAAGTTGCAGAAAGCATTCCTGGTTTAAATCTAGCGATCCACACACCTGCGACTCTAAAGTACCTACACACTCATCGACTCGATTCTTCAAATCTTCAAGCTCAACCTGGCTGTTGTGCATCTGGATCAGGTTTGTAAGATCTTTCTTGAAATTCTGGATTGATTTCAATGGTAGAAAATGAGCATGGAGTAGAAATTTATGTTGGCAAGACTTCGTACGAGCCGATGAGAAATTTCAAACGGTTCATGTGAGCAGAAGAAGAGGGAAGAAGTTCGCACTTGGAGCTTTCTTGATTTATCTTCTCACTTTTACTTCTTTTTTTTAACGAGCTTATTCCTTTTTCCGTTTGGCTCGCTTCACCATTACATGATGAAGTTCATGAATGTGAACTGAAATTAAACAAGATCCACTCCGCATGCAAAGAAAAAGTCTGGAGCCAGTCCAAGCTGATCCGATCCCAGGATCGCGGCTGCGTTTTTCCAAATTGTTCAGTTCGCACTGAAATCATCTCCAATCCTGAATTCTAGCTTTGCGTTCGTGGATTCGGCTGCAAAACAAGTCCCTGAAGACGGCAATCAAAGGAGACTCGATCCGACAGAAAATACAAACAAAAGACTTTTTGTTCATTTTTAACTTTTTTTTTTTTAAATGCACGTTGTCCAGGTTGTGGAAAAGATTTCCTTGTTCAAAAAAAAAAAACTCCATTGGATGATGATGATGATGATATTTACGAAGATGACATTAGAGTCGGTGAGTTCTTCAGAATCTTAGAGTTTGATATTCATCAGTTGAAGCTCAACGGGCGCAAACCTCTCCTCCTGCTTCACATGGGAGGGACGATGAGACCAGCCATGGCTGCAAAACAAGACACAAACACAATCAGCGACCAGCAACACACTTTTGGTTCATAACTTTACTTTTATTTCAAATACCTTCTGCAAGATGTCAGACCACGTCCTAATCCAAAGTAGAATTTTTTTTTTGTTTAAAAACTATCTTCTATGTCATTTTCAACCAGCCTGAGATTCCAAGAATTAAACGACAAGGTCACATGACTGACATGTGATCATTCACATTCAATAGTCTGCAGTTCCATCAAAAATAATTAGCCTCCATCATTATGTTTTAAATCATGCAAAAAAAATCAGAAATATCAAATCGCAAAGCAGCTGATTAAGGTGAGATCATGAAAGTCAAACAAAGAAAATTTTTATTTTTATTTTAGTCATCAAACTAAACGGAGTTCCTGCTCAACTTTTATCTTGATTATACATGTTGCTGTCAATTAAAGGGGAGGGTTTTTTTTTATAATGTAAACAAATTAATGTTTTCAAAATGCTTACACATCAAATCAGATCTCATGAAAAAATTCTGAAAAAAATTCCAAAAATTTGAAATATTTCAATCATTCAAGTAAAAAAAATTTTCAGTCACCAATTTTTTTTTTTTTTGGGGGGGGGGTTGGTTAATGGCACCTCAAAAGTATTGTTCCGATATTTTTTCTTCAATCACTTTTTCTTCATTTGACTTTTTTTAATAAATAAATAAATAGATTTAATGAATTGGAATGCAAATTTCATCCATAAATAAAAATTTTATATGACAAAATGTAAGCAATATTTATTATAATAACAGATTATAGGCTTGCTAGATTAGGATTAAAAAAAAATTATTTTAAACAAATCAAATAAGATTGTAAAATTATCATTATGGATTAACTTAATTTTAATTTGAAATTTAGAATTGTTTTCGATGGTATCTCTGGATTTGACTGTACTGGACTATCCTACACGATATGAAGTCGTGATTTTTTTCATCAATTGGGGAAAAATTACAGCTATGGATCAACTTTCATCAAAAATAATTATCTGGAAATTATATAAAAAAATAATTGAAAATGAAAATTATATTCAACGTCCTCTGATAAACCCATATCACAATAATAGTTGAGGAAAAAATATGGTTATTGATTTGAAATTTTGGAGAAATTTTTAAAAATCCAGTGTCATTTTTTTTTTTCAATCGCTATTACAGTGACAGATCAGGAAATAAATCTCATAGTTATGGATCAACTTTGACCTTGAATATTTCTGTATGGTGTACTTTTCTGGTTTTGATTCATTTTTGACGATCAGGACGATATAAACCTAGGTGCTCTCGGATCGTTCTCATTGGCTGAGAGGCAGGAGAGGGGCGGGGTGCTCACCCTGTAGGCTGCTCCCATTGGTGCTGGTGCAGGTGGGGGGCGGGGAGGTCTGAGGCCGCACGACGGGGGCGAAGGCGCTCTTCTGTTTGACTGCAGAGATCATATGAACAGGAGAGAATGAGGAAGAGGAAGTGATGGAGGGGGACGGGGAAGAAGTGAAGAAGTGATGGATGCAAAAATTAAAGTGCAAAAAAAGATGATGATGATGATGATGAAGAGGAAGGATGGATGGGGTGAATAAGGGTGACTGAAATCCACACACATGCACATGTTCACACGTCCACACATATGCATGCACACACACACACACACACACACACACACACACACAGGTGACTGAATGAGTGAGCAGGGAATCGGAAGGACGCTCATGCTGGTTATTAGGGCTCGGATGAAGTGCAAAGGGACGACTGGAAGGGAGCAGGAGGATGGGGATGCGAGAGGATGCTACCGGAATGGCAAAGTTGATCCATAACTTACATAATCCATAAGTTACATTTTTTTATAGAGTATCACACATGATTATTAAGAAACAGCTCCACATTTAGCACAGCAATAATGATGAAAAAAATCCCAGCTTGTCTTTCAGTACAGTCACACACAGATGAAAGAACAGAAAAGGGAAAAACACAGCATGACATCAAACGTGCATTCGCATTTTCTTCGAACAAAAGGGGAAAAAAAAAAAAACGACCTGGCGAATCTACCCACGATTGCGTTTAAGAATACAGATTAGCCGAAAGCACATTCCTCCTTGAAATGCTAAATGTATTTTCTCAGCCAAGTCGTCCTGCTTCCCTTGTGCTAAAAGCAAATGAAATGAAACCCTGTCGCTTTGCTCGCTGCCGCGACTGCCAAACATATGCCAATCAAATGAAACACGAGTCCTGTGGACAGAATATATGAACTGAGTTACAACAACTCAAGTACTTAAATGCACAGCTGAATTACCCAAGAGGGCGTATTACACATTCATCACGGTCCGACGGGCCTAAGTAGAAGCATGTTGTTTGAATTTCATGCCACTGACATATAAAGGACTAAATTATAAAGCAATGTGAAAGGAGAATCAACACTGACAGATCGACATCCGTGGACATGGCAAGCCGCATGACAGGCATGTTAATGTGTTAGTGAGGATGAGGATGAGGAGGAAATGAACAAAAGTGTCAGTAATTAGTAATGGTGAGACTTTTTCAAAGCGCAAACCATCTCTTCCTCTTCAAGCAACAAGCAAGGCAACATTGGATTTTGTAGCCTCTTTGTAAAGGTGCCCAAGCCTTGGAATGTACATAGACTTTGATTCCAAATAACTGAAACCAAGTAGGTCGCATGAGGGTATAGATAATTGAAATAACCACACCTGTCCAGGTAAACTACAGCAACAGGTATCGACTACAAGAACACATCATACCAAACAGACTACAGAAATGGCTCTTCTGGTATACTTCAAAAACACCTGTATAGGTTAGGTACTGGAGTACCGACCTTGGCAGACTACTGGGTAAACAGGTCAAATACAGGAACGAAATAATACAAACCTGTCCAGATAGACGACTAAACCTCCTGTGACATGAAACTCAACGAACACTGCAGCACGTACTCGGGGAGACCATAGATACCTCAGTATAGGAGGAATTCAGAAGCACCTGTTCAGGTCAACTACAAGTAAAGTACTGGAAACACCTATACAGGTAGACAAAAGCACCTGCCCTAGTAGACTACACTTACAGCTGTGCCAGTAAAGTATCACAACAGCTGGTCAGGGAGACTATAGAAGCATCTGTGTTGGAAAACTACAAGTTGACTTTGGTAACACCTGGTCAGGGAGACTATAGAAGCATCGGTGTAGACAAATTATCAGTCAACAATGGCAACACTTGGTCAGATAGACCATGGAAGCATCTGTGTCAGAAAACTACCAGTCAACTCTGGCAGCACCTGGTCAGGTCAACTACAGAAGCATCTGTGTCGGAAAACTACCAGTCAACTCTGGCAGCACCTGGTCAGGTCAACTACAGAAGCATCTGTGTCGGAAAACTACCAGTCTACTCTGGCAGCACCTGGTCAGGTCAACTACAGAAGTATCTGTGTCGGAAAACTACCAGTCAACTCTGGCAACACCTGCCCTTGTCAATTACACTTAAACGTGCTAGTAAAGCACCGCAAGACCTGGTCAGGGAGACTACAGAAGTATCTGCGTCAGAAAACTACCAGTTGACTATGGCAACGCCTGGTCAGATAGACTACAGAAGCATCTGTGTCAGAAAACTACGAGTCTACGATGGCAACACCTGGTCAGGTAGACTCCAAAAGCATCTTTGTCGGAAAACTACCAGTCAACTTTGGCAACACCTGCCCTCATAGATTACACTTACACCTGTGCCTGTAAAACACCAGAAGACCTGGTCAAGGAGACTATACTGTAGAAGCATCTGTGTCGGAAAACTGCCAGTCAACTTTGGCAAAACCTGGACAGGCAGACTAAAAAAAGCCACCTGCAGGAAGGCCATCTACTTGTGTAGATGAAGTACTGTAACCTCAGACATCTCATCAGGAATGCGACATAAGCACCTCAACAAGCAAACTACAGCTGCACCTCTGCAGGTCTCGAATCTCGCCACAAATGTACATGTCACCAAATAACTCGAACAACACATTCCCAAATATGTACCCAGTCTACTTACTACATCTTGAATTGTACAGGAAGATGTCAGCTATACCTGTCCAGCAATAACTCGACAGGTATTCTCCAGCCATAGTGCTATTGATCTAAGGCATTTATGCTGGACAGGTAGGCTACATCAACACCTGTACAGGTATTCTACATCCATGGTATGGCTTGTCTGATGTTACTGTTGCATTGTTGTTCTTGGATAATGCTTGGTTTGTGTTCACTCACTTGCGTAGGGCGAGTTGGCAGTGGATCCGTTGAGGAAGCTGGGTGAGCCAGGCACACCAAGGTTGGTCATGCCAGCGGCTCCGTAGCCGTTCATGGTGGAGGTGATGGTGTTGTAGTTGGACTGTTGAGGCGTGGAGCTTGGCACGTAGCCACGAGGCGACACGCTGTTGGAGTTACGTGAATAACCTACAGTATGGGACACAGACAGCAGGCTTAGAACAGACTTTGTTATTAGAAATAAGTGTGTTGTTATAGTACATTTTTATAAGTTATGATAGCCAAATATATCCAGTGAGGCCTAACCAGGACACACTGTTCGGATGTGTGTGTCAGGGGAGAGAAAAAAGAGAATGAGAAAGAGTGTCAGTGCTGCCCTTCCACTTATCCTCCTAACATGTGTTTCCCATTCTCTCTGTCTCTCTCTTTCTCCTCATGTCCTGCTGAATTTCTCAGCAGGAAGGCCATTGATGGAGTGCTGGCCTGCTGGCTGTGTATCAAGAAGAAAGAGAGCGCCAAGACACACACACATACACACTCATGCATGAGCTCAAGTGAAAGTTAAGCTTGCAGAGTCTTCACATTGTCTGAATCCTGAATACTGACAGGTGGAGCTGGACTATCTCATGTGTGTTCAGTAATCTGATCTGCTTCATTCTTATACAATGACAGCATCTGAAGACATGGCACCTTGACATCCATACACTGTCTGAGAGGTCATAGCATGGATGCTTCAAAACAGGAAAAGATCATCATTAAGGAGCTGTTGAGATCATGAAGTCCATGCTTTGAGACGAAGCAGCACCTTTAAAAGAACGGTGTGGTGTAATGGTACCCCAAGATCAGCCAAAATAGGTGTCTGAACTTCAGTTCTTTCATTCTGCACTTGAGGTGAACATGTCAGGGAAGCGATTACAGATACCAGCTTTGCACTGCCTAACTCATCATAAAATGGTTAGACAGTATTGGCAGCATTGATTTTCAATCATGATTTTTGATTCCATTTCATCCCAAAAGAAGAAAATATCGCAGATCACTATAGTAGCTGCAAAACCCTTTGCCCTTTGTACAACCTTTTGTCTCCTGATCTGGCCACAGGCTTCAGAATCTTAAAGACTGCTATCTCATTGGCTCTCAGCAGTGTATACATACTTACACAGTTGACATTTATTATGTTATGTTTTTAAAAATTATTTGAGAGAAAGAGCAAAAAGTATGAAGAAATGACAGCGGAAATAGCGCCAACTCTTTTAATCAGTGTATATAACAGTAACACATACAGTACAAAGGATAACAGCACTTGCACGCAAGTGTGTGTGTGTTGGGGTGTTTTAATGCTCTTTTCCCATGACCTCATGGGGTTCTGTAGGTGTTCTTTCCTGCTTGAATGAGGAAAGCAGATGAGCAGAGAGAAGGATGAGCAAGAAGAGAGAGAAAGAGAGAGAGAGAGGCATCAAGGGAATGACTGGGGTTATTTTCTGTCTCCCTCCATCTCCTCTCTCCTCCTCTATCATTGTGGAGTGATCTGTTCATCTCTCTCTTCCTGTCAGTGAGAGACAGAGCTGGTGGATGAAGAGAACCATGGCTCCTCGGAGCGGATATTGAAACACTTTCCTTCTCTTGCACACACTTCCTTATATTGTATAATTATGGGGACCAAATGTTCTTAAAAACTTTGAGTCTTTCACAAACTTGTTGCTCTGGGGACTAATTAAACCTGGGGTAATAATTACATTGTCCTCTATATGTGTCAATGCATGAGCCTGAGGGGAAACAGGATTGTTGTCCAGACAACGTCTACAGTCCCCACGATACTGGAGTGTGAACAGGGTTGCATCAATGGATGAAAAACAAAACACATATTTATAATCTGAATCTTAACCTCTGGAAAATGAACCTTAACCTCAGGAACTTGACCAGATCTCAACCTTTAGAACCAAATCAGACATTTACCTCTGGAACCCAAATCTTAACTTGATCAGACATAACCTCTCGAACCCAATCAAACAATAACCTCTGGAACATGATTTGAAATAACCTCTGGAACACGATTACACTTAACCTCTGGAACTTGACTGTGCTTAACCTCTGGTATCTGATTATGCTTAACCTCTGGAATCCAATCAGATTTTAACCTCTGTAACCTGATCAAGCTACCTCTGGAACCTGATTACACTTAAACTCTGGAACCGGATCAGACATAACATCTGGAACATGATTACGCTTAAACTCTGGAATCTAATCAGACATTAACCTCTTGAAACTAAGTCTTAACCTCTGGAACCTGATTACATTTAACCTCAGAAATCTAATCAGACATTCACCTCTTGAACCTGAGTCTTTGGAACCTTTGGAACCTGATGAACCTTTGGACAACCTTTGACAACCTTTGACAACCTTTGAACCTTTGGAACCTGATGACGTTTCACCTCTGGACCCCAAACAAACATTCACCTCTGGAATCTGATGACACTTAATCTTTGGAATCTAATCAGGCATTAACCTCCTGAACCTGAGTCTTAACCTCTGGAACCCAATCAGACAGTCACCTCTGGAACCCAGATCTTAAGCTCTGGAACTTGATAACCTCTGAACCCGATTACACTTAACCTCTGGAACCTGATTGTGCTTAACCTCTGGTATCTGATTATGCTTAACCTCTGAAATCCAATCAGATTTTAACCTCTGTAACCTGATTACACTTAAACTCTGGAACCGGCTCAGACTTAACCTCTGGAACCTGATTACATTTAACCTCAGAAATCTAATCAGACATTCACCTCTTGAACCTGAGTCTTAACCTTTGGAACCTGATGACGTTTCGCCTCTGGACCCCAATCAAGCATTCACCTCTGGAATCTGATGACACTTAATTTTTGGAATCTAATCAGGCATTAACCTCCTGAACCTGAGTCTTAACCTCTGGAACCTGATTACATTTCATCTCTGGAACCCAATCAGACATTCACCTCTGGAACCCAAATCTTAGGTTCTGGAGCCCAAGCTTTGGCTCAATAACTCTTCGTCTCAGTACCTGAACCTTAACCTCAGTAATGTCAACCTTCACCTCTGTGACGCAAACTTTAACCTTTGCCACTTTTTGACTCTTTCGCACTTTTCATTATTGGATTTGAAAAATGTCCCTCCCAACAGTCCCAAAGCGATCGTGTATGTCTTGGGAAAATTTGTTTCCAACAAACCACTGAATGCATACACACATAAGCACTTTAATGAATAGCTGTGTGTGTGAAGAGAGCAGGTTGTCAAACGTGGTGTGTAAATACTGCGTTTTTTATTCACACAGTGTCGTCTTCGGCATCTTTCCACTCATTAGCAGTATCCTTCTCTCTCTCACGCACGTATACATGCACTATACACGCAACCCACAAACAGATCCATGCACGTGTTTCACAAGAGACGCTCATGATGAGTGGCAGCTCTGAAGGGTGTGTGTGACAACCATGTCAAAACAATGTGACTTAATCTCAACCAACCCTCATCCCAAAAATCATTCATCACACTGCTGCAGGATCTCGCTCTACAAATAGATACATCCCAATATCGGGTCGCGCAAAAACTCAATTGTCACAAAGTCAGCAGCTTGTTAAAAAAATGGCTGACAAGACTGTTCCTTCACTTTGCATAAAAAAAAAAAGAACTCTGACGAATTGCGATTTTTTTTTTTTTGCGTTTCGTGAAATCATTGCTGTGGTCGAGTTAGCTCAAATTCAAATCGCAGGTTTATCATCACGCACTCGCCTTAGTACGTTATCGTTTCCATAGCAACAACTCATTCAAAGGGACTTGTACTTGGATGTGCTCAATAAATTAATAAACGAAGGAAAAAAGTTATTGCAAAATACTTGGTTAGTGCTGTCGCCTCACAGCAAGAAGGTCCGGGTTCGAGCCCCGTGGCAGGCGAGGGCCTTTCTGTACGGAGTTTCCATGTTCTCCCTGTGTCCACGTGGGTTTCCTCCGGGTGCTCCGGTTTCCCCCACACTTTCTCCAAAGACATGCAGGTTAGGTTAACTGGTGACTCTAAATTGAGCGTAGGTGTGAATGTGAGTGTGAATGGTT
>JAODXR010000013.1:5635506-5647507 GCA_028877395.1 Cathorops festae
TTTGTCGCTGAAATTGACAGAGCTTACACGGTAGCCTATGCAACACCAGCGATTGCACAAACTGAGTCAGCGCTGTGTTGCCAGATACTGCTGACGTTTTCCATCCCAAAATATGTTCAAAACCCACCAAAATGCACTTCAAACTGCCCAAATCTGGCAACACATTCCTTTCAACATCAAGATGTCGCCCGGGATTGGTTGGTGAGTGGGTGACATTGTTTGTTTGTTTGTTTTTTTACCCTTAGGCAGCCTCTTACATTACTGCCTGAGGGACAGGGAGAAAACCACCGGAAAAGGTTTTAAACACACAAGTCGGCAGATGACCATAAAAATACTTGGTTACAATATAATAATTTTATGTATCGCACATTTTTTTGAGATATATAGAGTATATTCGATATATCGCACAGCCCTAGTCTAAATCTTCATTTCATATACATTTTTTATTTTCAACTAGCCAGCCGGGCTGCCTAGGGACAGGAATTACCTGACAAAGGATAAATTAAGTCACCTCGGGCGACTGGACCACCGCGAATTTCGAGCCCAGCAAATAACATCTGGATTTTACAGAGAGCAGTGGAGCTCACTGGTACACATCGAACCTGCAAAACTGATCACTGAGCTTCATTTAAAACACACACACACACACACACACACACACACACACGCGCACACAAATCAATTGGCCACAACAGGACATCATGTAGATAAAAGGATAGAACAGTAAGTAAAAATTACATCCATGCAATTAAGGTTACAGCAAACTCAGGAAATGACCTTCGCTTTGCTGAGACATCAATGAGGAAAAGGCAGAAGAGAGTGTAATATCCTGATAAAGACTGGAATTTGTTAAAAAGCACCAAGGAGTCCCCCCCCCCTTCAGATAAAAGTGTCGTCCTCCAAAAATGGCTGTAAATGGATGTCAGAGAGAATCAGGGTGTGATAATTTTAGCAAGTGTAATCAAGCCCAGCACTACTCTAATTCAATTTCCAGATGATATTGTACAAAGCCAGAAATAGTATCTGTCTGTCTCCAAGCCAAACACCATTCAACCACCAAGCCTGAAAAACCCTGTAGGAAAACTATGATTAACCACAAGTTGGCCTGATGGTTAGCATCTCCACCTCTTGACTGGGAAATCATGAGTTCTACTCAAGGTCATGTCACACCAAAGACTACCAAGTAGGTAGGCACAGTGAGGCACGCTGTAATACAGATATGAGTAGGTAGTCAAACTCCCCAGAGAACCAGCCCCCCACTGTAACCCTAGCTATGTAATAGGTGAGAGGTCGAGGGCTATAGAAACGGAGATTGGCACTGCCCAGTATGCCTTGTGACATGGGAAGGACTTTGAAAACTATGCTCACTTCCATCATCAGCATCGTTCCCAGCAGTGTTGTAGTTGAGTCACTAAACCTCGAGTCCAGTTTAAAGTCTGAGTCAAGTCCAAGTCATTGAAAGAAAACTTGAGTCGAGTCCACTATTGAGCCGAGTTGAGTCAGAGAACAAAACTTCAACCGCACCATTTGATGGTGGCTGTGTCCACACCATTAACAGCTTGTTCTTAAACATGATGTATGAACAGGTGAATGTACTTCTCTTTATCAGGGAGTGTGACGTATTCTGTCAGAGATGGTTGGGAGACGGATGTAAAGTGCAGATGATGTAATACAAGTGAAGCCATGTAAACAATCCAGAACGGCAGGCAAAGTCATAAAAATGGTGAAACAGGCAACAGGTCAAGCGAGGCACAAACAGGCTATCACAGACTTGGAAGAATCACAGATGAGAAACAGGAAATCAGGAAACCAAACAAGGAAATAAGGCTTGGTAATGCATCAGCAGCACAACTCAATACTTTACAGTATTAAGTGTGTTTTCACAGTTTTTATATAGGCGAGCTGATTGCGCCTTAATCCCGTGCAGGTGAAAGCAGTTTACGGCATGCACGGGTCTGCTTGGCACGCATGCAGTCTGAAGCACGCCCGAGTCTCTCTCTGATGCATGTGCCAAGGCGCACAGGTGTGACACTCTTGCACAAAATTAGTACCAAAGCGTATATATAAAAAGATACCTTATGCCAAGTTACAAAAAAATTCAAATCCGAGTCCTCGTCTCTAATTTACAACTCTGAATGCAGTTAGTTAAAGAAGAGTTGTATAGTCTGATGATGGCATGAGGGACAAAGGAGTTTTTAAGTCTGTTCGTCCTGCACTTGGGAAGGAGCATTCCATCACTGAACAGGCTCCTCTGGTTGCTGATAGTGTGCAGAAGGTGACCGGCATCGTCCATGACATTCAATAGTTTGTCCATAGACCTCTTCTCTGCCACAGTCACCAGAAGCACCAGCTTCATGCCAACTACAGAGCCAGCCCACCTGATCAGTTTGTCCAGCCTGAATGTGTCCTTCTTGGATGTGCTGCCCCCCAGCACACCACGGTGTAAAACAAGACACTGGTGACCACAGACTGATAGAACATCCACAGGAGTTTCCTGCAGATGTTAAAGGACCGCAGCCTCCTAAGGAAGTATAGCCTGCACTGTCCCTTCCGGTACAAGTGGTTGGAAACCAAAAGGTTGTCGTAAAGGGACAGATCGGCCACCAGAATTGACTCAAGCATGAAGCTGGCATGGCATCCGATGAAGAATTTGCTCGTCTTGGATTGCTGAGTCTGATTATCAACTTAAACACCTAATGTGGAAGAGAAACAAATGATAACACAAAAGTACTAACAGAGAAAAGATAGATTTGCCTTTTGTTTCACGGATCGAGACGCGAATGTCAACCACAAATTACATCCTTACGACTCAAAACTCTCCGGGGTCCATGCAGAATCACCATGTTTTCCGCACGTCGCCGACATGGTGTGACCCAGTTCCGTAATTATGGTAATTACTTCAGGTTCCTTGCGTTCAGCAGTTTCCATGAGATCAGATGATATTCGGTCCCAAAATGGAGGAAAGCCACCCTCGGGACATTAAAATGAACACGTCTCGTCCGCATGATCTCGTTCTTGCAGGACAGAGGAAAATGCCAAGCATGAGAGGGGAAAAAACATTCAAGAAGACTTTGCAGTCAGCACCTTTAAGCAATCAGTAGCCTTGATGATTGTGAAAACCGTTCTTATTCAAACGCACTGTGATGTCATAAATAGTTTCTTGTTTGCGAGTCAGCAAACCAAAATAAACAACTGTCTAACGTAACTTGAAAAGTACTTAAAGTATCCGTGACACGTGACTTGATGCTGTTTTCTGAACGGGACACTTTATACACGATACAGCTCTGGACGCGCCTCCTATACGCAACCATGCGTAAAAATTGCCCTATGGGGCGTGTGAATGGTTGTTTGCATGTGTGTTAGCCCTGAAATAGATTGGTAACCTTCCCAGGGTTAACCCCGCCTCTCACCTGAAGTCATTTGAGATTGGCTCCAGCGTTCCCTGATGGACAAGCGAGATGGATAACGGCTGGATGGACGAGAATGAAAGCTAAAATTCTGATCCGTTCTCTCATTCGTGTTTTGATCTTGAACTCCAAGGTTTTCAGCGTACAGGAAAAAGAGCAAAGGAATTGGCCTTGCTGTTCCAATACTTTCTGATGAGACTGGATATAGCGTCAGCTGATATTTTTCTTTTTGTCTGTGTTTTTGTGTATATATGCAGCAGGGACAGGCAAGAGGTTCTCAGGTGTTGGTGTTGGGTTTGGATGGCGCGGGCAAGACGAGTCTTCTGCAGCACTTTGCGACGGGGAGCGTGGAACAGGAAGTGTTGCCCACTCAGGGATTCCATGCCGTCTCGATCAACAGAGAGGAGCTGCACATCGAGTTCCTCGAGAGTATGCACACACACTGCTTCAACAGCTCAGTGTTGCTCATTCACGCTTTAACGTCTTGGTAGTATGAATAAAATATGTGCCGCACCACGGGATTTTTGTACCAGACGCTCCGTTTACAGAATGCATAGAAACGGCATTAATGTTTGAAACGGCTGATCTGGTCACTGTCAACAAATAAGCACCTCAATAGCACCCCTACGGGATCCGTTTACTACTTTTAACATCGTCCACGACTGTGTTGGACTTGAGACAGGGACTCGTTTTAAAGGAAGACCGTGTAGTTATTGTCCAGAACTGGAAATGAGTCAACTCTCGACAGCGTCCATTCACTGTCCATGTACTGACTGATTCCGAGTCCTGATCTCCATGTCTTCAACACTGTATGTTCAGAGGTTAGAAAGAATAACATATTTTGCGACTAACCATCTTGTATCAACAACAGTTCTAGCTTTGTTGGTAACGTTTTGCCCAGGTTAAAGTTGGTCCCGTGTTCAAAACGGACTATCTGGTTGGCATGGTGCCGACCAGTGTTGTAGTCGACTCACGAAACCTCGAGTCCAAGTCCAGTCTCGAGTCCCCAGTGTTCAAGTCCGAGTTGTTAAACAAAAGGGTCGAGTCCGAGAACGAGACTCCAACCGCGCCATTTGACGGTGGCTGTTTCAGCACCATTAACATTAGTTCGTTCCTGAACATGATGTTTGAACGTGCTTTTCTTTCTCAGGGAGTGTGAAGTATTCTGTCAGAGACGGTTGGGAGACGGATGTAAGTGCAGAAGATGTGTTTATGAACACAAGTGAAGACAGGCAAACAATCCAGAACGGTGGGCAAAATCGTAAAACAGTGAAACAAGTGATAGGTCGAGCGAGGCACAAGCAGGCTATCGTAGACTCGGCGGAATCAAAGACGAGAAACATGAAATCTGGGATCAGGAAACCAAAGAAGGAAATAAGGCTTGGTAATATGTCAGCAGTTCAACTCAATACTTCGCAAAGCAAGTTTTTCACTTTTTTTTTTTATACAGCCGCACTGATTGTGCCTTCATCCTGTGCGTGCGCGAGAGTCCGCTTGGCGTGCACTGTCTGGAGTGCGCCCGAGAGTATATCTGATGCATGTGCGACAGCCTTGCATGAAATTATACAAAAATTCATGTCAATATAAATATCGTTTGCCAAATTATTATGGCACGTTAGAAAAAATAAAGAAAAAATCCGTGTCCTCGTCTCCGTTTTACGAGTCTGAATGCGGTTAATGCACGAGTCGGAGTCATCAGTGCTCAAGTCGAGTCACGAGTCCTTAAAATTAGGGCACGAGTCAGACTCGATTACTACAAGCCTGGTGCCAACCAATTGATGAGGCATCAAATTAGATTACCTCGAGCTGTTTTGCAAATCCATAAAAGTAGTGTCATTCTGACCCCAAAATACACTTTAGACCTTCTGAAACATGGACGTCATTTAGAGGAAGTTCCTTCAGTCCAATTTCACTATGGTTTGCATTTCCTTCATACGGAGGCTTGGTGGTGGAATGCAGCAGGTAGAACTCAATCTGTTATCTGAGCGTCTGGTATGAAAACCTGGTCGACTGACAAATATCGAGGAAGACATTTCTTGAGTAAGTTATTTCAGAAGAAAAACACTCGAGGATGTGCAGTTAGAGGAAATAATGAATAACAGGATGGAGCAATGCTGTGAAATCAATTTCTTTCGTTCTCCTGATACCAGAGCAGTTTACTGCTGAATGCTGTTTTTAATGAGTTGAAATTGGAACGTCTGTGAAACAAGTTAGTTCGTTGCCTTTCCTTCTCTTGGAAATTGAATCAGACGGAAAAAAAAGAACCGCGTCTTGTCGTGTTGCCAAGAAACCGGAAAGCACAAAGTTCCAAGACGGTCCAAAGCTCTCACGCTGGAGACTCCTTCCAGAAGTTTCTTATTAGACTTGGATTATGTTGAATATCCCCAATACAAGTCCCTGTGAATGGTTTTCTGAGCACATTAATATAAGTTGCTTTTCTGGAAAATGAATCAACAAACCTGATTTTCAAGTGCTGCGGTATGATGACAAACTGCGATTAGCTCACGATAGTGTTTTCAGCACACGCCTGTTCTTTCACCGTGATCAAAATCTTTCTGTATCACGTGCAGTTGGCGGTGAGGAGAAGCTCCGAGACTACTGGCCCGTGTATCTGAAAAAGGCTCGGGTGTTGGTGTTTGTTCTGGACGCGGCCGACCCCACGCGCTTTCCTCTGGCGAAAACCAGCCTGCACCAGCTGCTGTCCTCTGACCCGTACCTGCCGCTGGTGCTCCTCGCAAATAAACAGGTAAACAAGCGCTCGATCCTCGAAAGCAACAGTGCAAGTGTGTGACTGGTTTGCTGTAGCGCTTGGAAGCTCACAGAAGTATTTGCATTTTGTAAATATGAATTAAAACATTACATTTAAATCATTTTTACTTTCTGTGGAGTGTTTCATAAATGTACATTTTGCCAGTGTTTTTTTTTTTTTTCTTTGTTTTGAAAAAAAAAAACAGGAGATGAAACAAAATGGGTTACAGTTTTGAGATTGAAAGAAAATCCCAAATGCATTACGTAAAATCATTTGATGTAAAATTTGAGGCATTTGAGTATTTTTATTTTTTTTAAAGAATCTCAATCATAACCTACGTATAATTTTGAAGTGGACTGTATGTAAGGCCAAGCTTACACAAAGAAGTTGAAACAAGAAAAATCATATGCAGAAATGTCGTAATAATCACAGTAATGGATTTACTTATTTATTAATTATTATTGCAGCCCCCGAGTATAACTACATCATCACTTGTTTATCGCAGTGCGTTGTGGGGGGATAGCCGGGGCTGGTAGTTGAGCGATATGACGGATGTCAGGTTAATTTTCCATGAGGGCGATGTGAGAGGAGCGATTGTGCCATGCTCTGTCGTACAAGACAATGAAATTGGTCATTTTAAAGAGCTGGATAATATGTCGACGGTTTACAGCAGGAAAGTCGGAATCCAAATTGAGCTCGGTGAGAAGGTAAGGGTCTCGACCGAGTCTACAACACTGAACAACAACGACATCAAATCTCAGAATCTCTTATTTTTTAGGACGTATAATTGGATCAGCTCAACTTGATCGAGAAAACAAATCCATCTGAATATTTGGAATTGGCGTGGAGCAGCGCTCTCGCAGTGGATTTGTGGACGAATAACAGTCTGAGTGATAAATGAGTGATTAGTAAAATAAAACTTGATATCAGGAATCATGACAAAAAAAAATCTTTGGAAACCTGCTGATCTGCCGTGTCATGTTCAGTATAAATGCCGCTAGTGAGGTTTACTGAACATTATACATACCCGAAAGAGAACCCTTCACTGTTTGGGAGTTTTATCGGTCCGATAGGCTCGTTCGGCACACTGAGCGGCAAAGGCCGAAGAATGCTTCTTTGTTTTACAGGCTTTGGAATGTCGCTAGTTTCAGATGATGAACAGTGTCGATTGTTATAATCTTCTATCACCGAAGGCCGTTCCGCAGACCATGGAAATATTGCTGGGTCACAATTTTAAGTCCGCCTTTTTCTCCACCAGAGAAATGTAAGCTACAAACACGTGTTCATTTTGATTCAGTTTGAAGGTTTGCGTTGTGGATTAAACTTATCCATTTCTTTCTTCTCTTCTTCTCGACTAACTGATTTAAAGACTCATTCGGTGTCCTCTTTGTTGTGGAGACACAGTAAGGCACACAGCAATTCACTTTAGGCCGCATGGTTAAAACCGGTTAGACGCGACAATGTTGTGTTTAACCAAGGCGAAAGTAAGCAATACAGTGGAGCTGACCCCGGTAAACAAGCGATGACTTGGTTATTGATTCGGGTCATTGTTTTTGTAAAAAGACATTGAGAATGCTCAGACTGCTGCCTCCGCGACCTGGCCCCGGATAAGCGGAAGAAGATTAGATGAGACATTGAGAATGTTGTTGGTCCAAATGCAGCAGACGCAGAATCTACGTTTTCTCTCTCTCTCTCTCTCTCTCTCTCTCTCTCTCTCTCTCTCTCTCTCTCAGGATCTCCCGGGTGCGTGTGGTGTGACCGAGCTGTACGAGTCGATGGGGCTCGGTTCAGTCGGCGACGGCCGTAAGCTGTGCGTTTTGGGCACGCAGGTCCAGAAACACTCATCCGATGCTCATCCCAGCCTGCAGGACGCTTACGAGCTCATCCTCGAGATGAACAGTAATTGAGCGGAGCAGCAGAGCGCCACCTGCCTGAACAATGATGCTGATTGGTTGTTTGTTTTAAGCTAAGATTAACAAATGTCCCAACAAATCAGGGCGATTTTGTTTCCAAAGACATTCCTTCAACAGAAAGCATTAAACATGATGTTTCACGGTTACGAGGTTACATGAGGGTTAGGGTTATTGTTACATGAGGATTTAAGGAGCACGAACGCAACATTGTTCTGAGCGTTCCCACCGTGGATTGATGCTGCAACATGGCTGAAGAGTGCGTGGTTAGACGTTCTTTGGAGCTCCCACAATTTACTAAGCACTGTGTTAATACTGTAAAGACTGTTTTGGATGTTATTTAAAGTGTCGAGATGCTCATGCTTTCTTTTAGATTCAAGCCGTATACTGTATTTGTGGAAACTGTCCAATAAAAAGCTGACATGGATGACACCATTTTCCACAATGTCTGCCAAGATCTTAACATTTTACAAAATGATCATTTACGTGAAAATAACTCCTCGTTGGTGAGCCAAGACATGCTGATAGTTTTCCAAGTTTGCTTTTTTATTATATTTTTTTATTTTATTTACTTTTGCACATACCTTCAAGCGAACCATGTGTCTAAAGCGCAAAACATTGGCTCGGTAACAAAGACAGTGCCGAAGAGTACATCTTATCATGTGACGGATCCTGACAGGAAGGTCTTGAGGTCTTATCACCTGTGTTGTGCAAGGAATAGAACACAACAGGGGGGAAATGATTAATAAGACAGTCACATGTCCCAGCACGTCCTGTTTACCGTTCTTATTCCACAGCAACTTGAGTTTTTAATCATGAAAGAATGAGATGTCTTACTTTTTATGCAGTAGTTACTTTTAACAGGCTTTCTGCAAAATGAGGCTGATTGAATGTTTAAAAAAGGAGTCTCCGGTGTCATTTTGTCAGCGTTGGATCTAAAACAGTAACTTTTATAGCTTCCCACCAAGGATAAGTCTTTCGGTTGATGGATGTCATGCTTTGTTTCTCAGTCACAAGCTGCACTTTTTTTTTGTTTGTTTCCCCGTCTCATTAACTTCAAGACGACGTGAGGGAACGACTGACTGTTTGTTTGTCGCTGTTATAATATCCACTCGCTGGCTACTTTAATCGGAACTTATTCTTGATTCTAAGATCCCTGTTCTTGGCTGCAGGAGTGGAACCCGATGTGGTCGTCTGCTGTTGCATGCCGAGATGCTTTTCTGTTTACCACGGTTGTAAAGAGTGATTATACAAGTTTTTTCTGTCCTTCTTGGCAAAAAAGCTTGAACCAATCTGGCCTGAGTTTCCCAAAAGCATCGTTGCACAAAGATCATCGTGAAATGGTCGAGCGAGCATCACAATGAACACTCTCCTAGGTAAGATGCTCTTATCGTAGAGAATCTTTTGGGAAATCCACCCCTGTCCATTTTCCTCTGACCTCTCTTCTCAACAAGGCATTTGTTTCCACCCACAGAACAGTCCCTCCCTTGATGTTTTTTGTTTTCCACACCGTTGTCTGTGTAAACTCCAGAGACTGTTGCATGTGAAAAGCCCAGGATATCAGCAGTTTCTGAAATACTCAGACCAAAAATACTCATCTGGCTCAAACCAACACCTGTGCCACAGTGAAACAAAGTCGCACTTCATTGTGAGATCGCATTTATTTCCTGTTCTGATGGTTTGAGTACGAAATATTCATGCAAGCTCTTGATTTGTATCTGCATGATTTCATGCATCATGCTGCTGTCAAAGGATTGGCTGATGAGAGAACTGCATCAAACAGCAGTTGTGTGTCTGGGTGTACCTAATAAAGTGGCCAGTAAGTGCAGTTGGTAACAGGAAAAAAACTTCGTCATTCTACAACACTAAATGCATTAGTGATTAAAAGTGATTGGAAAATTATAGACTTTGGGGTGATCATACAGTACAAGAGTCACTCAACTTAGCGTTACACCACACCGTCAGAGATGCATTTTATTCCTTACAGTCTATTAGCGCACACAATATGTCCTCCTTTCCTTTGGATGAAATCGTTTTCTCATTTCATGGCAACCTTTCCTGTCTGGCTTTCAAGCTCAGCTTTCCCTTGAATCACAGAAACACAAACGAGAGCACGGCCTGCTATTGTAACTCCACACGACTGGATCTGTGCGATTCCAGCGCCATGTGACACCTGTATCTCAGGTAACAGGCGCCGTGGAAACAGTTGAGCGTTCCACTCTCCGATTCTGCCACCTAACAAGCATGGCGTCTCCGAACACGAGTAATATTTGACTGCTAATTTATTTTGACTGTGCAGAAATATTAAATGACATTCCATTTGACTTGTTACTATTTTGCATTTTGTCCCCCAGGACATTTCACTTCAACTCCATCACCCAGGTAAAGAAAAAGGTGTCGTGCTCAGAACTCCAAAGCATGTTATATTGCTGTCAATTGTTGGACACTGATTTTGTTTTTCAGAATCCTGGAGCTCGCTCGACCCCGAGAATCTAAAACGGTTTGGTTCACAACACCAGAGTAAGTCCTTTCGAGCTTTATCGATATCGAGACCTTGATATTATGCGGGTGAGTCAAATATGAGTGTTCATATTTTTGTTGATTTTTGCATTGTTGATTGCAAATCGGTGTCAAGTGCATCATTTTATACAGAATTTTGAAAAACATAGTACTTTTAAGGTTTTCATTGGATTCACCATCATATAAAGTATAATATACACTCACCGGCCACTTTATTAGGACCCCCCCGACACTTGCTGTTTTCTGCAGTTCTCTAATCAGCCAATCCCTTGACAGCAGCACGGTGCATAAAATCACGCAGATACAAATCAAGAGCTTCAGTTCATGTTTGCAATGTTCCAACATCAGAATGGGGAAAATTATGATCCCACAATTTGTGACAAGTGTGACTTTCTTTCACTGTGGCATGCGTGTTGGTTTGAGCCAGATGGACCAGTTTGGGTATTTCAGAAACTGTTGATCTCCTGGGGTTTTCACAGAATGGCGCGAAAAACAAAAAACATTGAGCGAATGAGTAAGCGACAGTTCTGTGGGTGGAAACAAACACCTTGTTGATAAGCGAGGTCAGAGGAAAAACAGATTGGTTCGAGCTTTTTTGCCAGGAAGGACATAACTTGGAGCAACTCTTTCCGACCGTGGTGAGCAGAAAAGCATCTTGGCATGCAAACAGCAAAAGATGACATTGGGTTCCACTCCTGCAGCCAAAAAGGGGGATCTTGGAGTCAAGACCAAGTTCCGATGAAAGTGGGTGCCGAGTGTATATGTACTGTGTGCTGTTTACAGCAAGGGCTGTAACTATTTGTGCCAAAAAGTTAAGGGAATGCAAAGTCTATTTGGATGAGTAAATTATTTTTCGTAAATTCTCAAATGCACCGTTTTCCTTTGGAAACTGTAGGATGGTGACTTGGGGAAACCAGGAGACAATATGGTCGCCGTCCTGGACTGCGTTAAAAGCTGTATCGACATCAAGGATTCTGGCGCTGTCTCAACCCAAAAAGGATTTCTCTGCCCTCCGTCAAGATCTGCTTAAGTACGGGTCATCACTGTCGTGTGAGATCATTCAGTTGGTGCTTAGGTCAGACAGTTTAACCCTAGGGAGGCCAATGATTATGGCTAAAAGGTGCACAAAAGGTAAAATGTGGTTTGTGTCATGCAGTGTTAAATCAGTTTTTAACCCAATCACATATCAGTCATGGAGTCATGTATGTCATATGTTTTCGAGAACAGGATCAGCCATAATCCAAATACCTCACCACTGTTCAGAATTGTTCTGTTAGTGCTTAAGGCAGCAACTCATACAAAATGACAATAAATAGAATTTTAAAAGTGTGCTATGTAGAATTTTGGGTGATCTATAAGCCAAAATGGAATACAGTATTGAAACAGTGTTTCCCACAAAATTTTTGGAAACTATG
>JAODXR010000013.1:6760913-6771035 GCA_028877395.1 Cathorops festae
GGAAGTTTGGGCTTCCATGCTTAGACTGCTGCCTCCGCGACCCGGCCCCGGATTAAGCGGCAGATGATGGATGGATGAATGGTGCACAGGCTGCCCAAAATCAAGTCTTTCTTATTATTTTGTTTTTGTAAGTATCATGCCTGCTAATAAATACTCTTTCTGCACTTACATCTGTCTACCACTGCATAGCTGACAGAATACTTCATAAAGTCTCTGTGAAAACAGTGTCCTTATATGCGCATGCTGATTGCACTCAAATCAGCATCAGGTGTTTTCCATAATGGTTGGATCCCAAGCGTGTGCACAATGTGCTCTGAAAGAGTAAGATTAATAAATCATTAATTTTTATATATTCCCTTGAACAGGCAATGTTTTCTCACCAGACTGGTCATTTACAGAGCTTCTGGCACAGAAGAATATCATATATCTGTCAAATAATCAAGAATATGAAGGATTTGTGGCTAAAAACGAAAGGTTACTGTAGTAAATAGGATTGCAGTACATCATATGTCCACTAGGTGGAAACCTACCTCCTTTAGTAACTCAGAGTATTCATATACCAGTGTTCTATGACAATTGGTTCAGTTGTTCGGTACGTGAAGTTACGTATGCCATATTTCAGTAAAGTCAACAGAAAGCTAAGTCCTGTGTTCGCGTCAGTTCTTATATCAACAAAGATACTACATTTTGGCGACGAGGAAAATGGTGAACTCGTAATATGCTGTTGGGAATGACAACAGTTTGAGAGTTTTTGAACGGTTTTAAGTGAATGTAGGAACGTGAGGGACCAGAAGCGGCTCGAGTGGCTACAGCAGCTAGCAGTGGGGCTAACAACGCGGGAGCTGCTGGTTCTCCAGTTAACGGCGTGGGAATGGCTACAGGAATGGTAGGAAATCTGACTGCTTTCGACAGTCAAAGTTGGGAAGAATACTGCGAGGTGTTGGAACACTTTTATGAGGCAAATGGGATCGCTGACGCAGGGAGAAAGCGAGTGATACTGTTAAGCTCAGTGGGTAGCAAGACGTACAGTTTGATGAGGAACTTGCTAAGCCCGGAAAAGCCAGCCGATAAAACATTTGAGCAGTTGACCGCATTGCTCCAGTCACATTACAACCCGAAGCCCAGTGAAATAGTCCAGAGATTTAAGTTTAATTCGAGGACAAGAGCGGCTAATGAGACTGTTTTAGAGTATGTGGCTGTTTTGAGGGAGCTGGCGAAACACTGTAATTATGGTGACAAGCTGAAGGAGATGCTAAGGGACAGGCTCGTGTGTGGCACTGGGGATGATCGCATGCAGAGGAAATTGTTAGCGGAGACGGGGCTGACGTTACACAAAGCCTTGGAGTTACTACAATCCATGGAAGCAGCGAACAGAGATGTACGTGACTTGCAGTCCAAAGCGTCGGAAAGTGTAAACAAACATTCAGCGGCACAGGCAGTGTACAAGATGAACGAAAAACCACAGTGGCAAAACAAGGGTGCGCCAGTAGCATGTTATAGGTGTGGGGGTGAACACTTGGCACGGAACTGTCGTTTTCTGAACGAGAAGTGCCATGGGTGTGGAAAGAAGGGGCATGTAAAGAAGATGTGCAAGTCGGCACCTCCCGGCGACCAGCAGTGGCTGGTTAAGGGGGGAGGGAAGCCAGAAAGGAAAATGGCAAAGAAAAAAAAAGGCAGTACGCACATTACGTGGAAGAGTCCCCTGATCCACAATCCAGTGATGAAGAAGTGTTTTCTATGCACAAAATCAAATGCTCAAGAATGACAAAAGTTGACCCCATTACCACACATTTAGACTTAAATGGACACTCTGTTAAATTCGAAGTGGATACAGGCTGTAGTGTTGCCATAGTGACAAAGGCTGAATATGGCAAATTGTGGGCTGCTGGAAATGCACAGGAACTGCAGAACTGTTCAATTACCCTGAAAACATACACATGTGAAAAAGTCGCAACCTTAGGGACAGTCAATGTAGCCGTGACATACCAAAACAAAGTCAAGGACTTACCAGCAGTCATGGTAGAAGGCACCGGACCAAACCTGCTAGGCCGTGCATGGCTCAGGGAGTTAGACATGAACTGTGTGTATGTCAATAAGCTAGACCAGCCTCAGCTAACCTTGCCGAATGTGCTTAAGCAGAACGAAGAGGTGTTCAAGGAGGAGCTCGGTACCTGGACAGGCCCACCAGCCAAAATATACATCAACGAGGCTGTGACGCCCAAGTTCTACAAGCCCAGGCCCGTGCCCTATGCCATGCGCCAGAAAGTAGAAAGGGAGCTGGAGAGGCTCACCGAGCAGGGAATCATAGAGCCAGCCAAGTTTTCGGAGTGGGCTGCACCAATCGTGCCGGTGCTAAAGCCTGACAATACAGTGCGCATTTGTGGAGACTACAAGCTCACAGTAAACTTAGTCTCCAAGCTCGAGCAGTACCCAATACCAAAATTGGAAGACTTATTCGAGAAGCTGACAGGAGGGGAGAAGTTCACAAAGCTAGACCTCAGTCACGCTTACCAACAAGTCACGCTTGATGAGGCCTCAAAGCCGTATGTTACCATTAATACACAAAAAGGGCTCTTTCAGGTGAACCGCTTACCATTCGGCGTGTCATCCAGTCCAGCCATCTTTCAGCGGATGATGGAAGGGGTGGTGGCAGGCATCCCGAATGTGGCCGTGTACCTTGACGACATCCTCTTGATGGGGCGGAGTGATCACGAGCACCTGGAGACACTGAAGGCAGTCCTACAGCGGCTACGAGAGGCAGGTCTTCGACTGAAGCGCAACAAGTGCGCCTTCCTGGAGAGGGAGGCGGAGTTCCTGGGACACACCTTGGATGCCTCGGGGCTCCACCCTCTGCCGAGCAAGGTAAAAGTCATACAGCAAGCACCCGCACCAAACAACATCACAGAGCTGAGAGCGTACCCAGGCCTACTCAACTACTACAACAGGTTCTTGCCAAACCTATCGACACTGTTAGCTCCCTTGCACAAGCTGCTATGTAAAGAGACCAAGTGGCACTGGCATGAGGAGCAGGAGAGAGCATTTGAGGAGTCTAAGAGACTCATGCAGTCGTCTGAGGTGTTAGTGCATTACGATAGCGAGAAGGACTTGGTCCTGTCCTGTGACGCATCGCCTTATGGGGTAGGGGTGGTGTTGTCACATCGCATGCCAGACAGGCAAGAGCGACCAATTGGCTTCATGTCAAGAACCCTCTCAGTAGCAGAAACAAATTACTCACAACTAGATAAAGAAGGACTGGCAGTGATGTTTGACATACAGAGGTTTCACAAGTACTTATACGGGAGGAAGTTTGTCATTTGCACTGACCACAAACCCCTACTGTCACTCTTCAATGAGATGAAAGCAGTGCCACAGATGGCATCCCCTCACATCCAACGATGGGCCGTGACCTTGAGAGTATACGTGTACGAAACTGTGTATAAGCCAGGCAAACACCACAGCAACGCAGACGCTTTGAGCCGACTCCCTCTGCCACAGTCGTCCCCCAAGAAAGAGCAGGAGGAGTGTGTGTTGATGATGGAGGAGGTGACGCTTGTGTCAGCCAAAGACATGAGCCAGTGGACCCGCAAAGACCCGGTGCTGTCACGAGTGTGCCAGTTCATCCAGCAGGGTTGGCCGGCACAACACACAGACCCAGTGTTCAAGCCCTGTGCAGTAAGAAAGACGGAGTTAAGTGTGCAAGATGGGTGTGTGTTGTGGGGGTCACGGGTGGTGGTACCGCCACCAGGTTGTGAAGCACTGCTAGGCCAGTTACATTACAGTCACCCTGGCATCACCAGAATGAAGGCCTTAGCCCGTAGTTACTTCTGGTGGCCAAAGTTAGATACCGACATAGAAGCAGTAGTGTGGAGATGAAGCATGTGCCAAGAACATTGCCACGTACCCACTTCAGCACCACTTCACCCGTGGGAGTGGCCCAGCAAACCATGGCAGAGGCTACACATTGATTATGCTGGACCGTTTATGGGTCACATGTTTTTAATCGTGATGGATGCATATTCCAAATGGATGGACGCTTACCCGGTACATTCAGCCACCTCAGCCAGCACCATTGAATGTCTGCGGAAGAGTTTCAGTAACCAAGGATTACCTGAGATGATCGTGTCAGATAACGGCTCGTGCTTTGTGAGTGCAGAGTTCCAAAAGTTCCTCAGTAACAATGGCATCGAACACGTCACCTCAGCACCATACCATCCTTCCTCGAACGGCTGTGCTGAAAGGGCAGTCCAGACCTTCAAAGCCATGATGAAGAAAGCAGGTGAGGGCACCATCCACACCAAGGTGTCGCGGGTGTTGTTCAGTTATCGTATAACTCCTCAGTCCACCACAGGGCGGTCACCTGCTGAAATGTTACAGGGCAGACGGTTAAGATCAACATTAGATTTGGGACATCCAGATCTCAGAGCCAAAGTGGAGCCAAAACAGTGCAGTCAAAAGCAAAATCACGACAAACACAGAGCAGAGAGAAGTTTTCAAGTAGGTGACGCAGTAATTACACGCAACTTCAGTCATGGGCCTAAATGGATTCCCGGTTTCATCACCCAAGTCACAGGACCAGTATCTTACAAGGTCATGTTAGGAGATGGGACTGTAGTGTGCAGGCATGTGGACCAGACTCTGGCAAGGCCTGAGGACGGAGACTTTAAAGAACCTGAAATGCGAGAACCATCCACAGTGCCTCTGTCATTCCCAGACCCTGCTGCCGTCATCGCGAAGCCGGCAGCAATGGGACAAAGCTGCATTGCAGATGGACATCTGCAAGACAACACAACATCACCAGTGTCAAGCATTCCATCTCCAGTTGCAGTGAGCGAAACGGCATCCCAACAAACAGCTGCACCTGTTCGACGGTCCCAAAGGACTGTGTCGAAACCTGCTTACCTGAATGATTATGTGGAATAACACACACGCACACACACACGCACACACAAAGGGGTGTAGGCGGATCGCTGCCCTAATTCATACTTACCTGACACACCAGCGCACCACAAACATATACATGCACTGAAATTGCTGAGAATCCAGAGAAGAGATGAAGACAAACACGAAAGGGTGTAGGCGGATCGCTGCCCTATTCGACAAAAAAAAAAAGAGAAAGTGGGAAACAAAAGAAGAAAGAAATGCATTGTGAAAAAAAATGCCTTGAATGTGAAAATGACAAAAGAAAATTGTAATGATTGTAAGGTTGTTATGTGGTAAGGGTTATGGTAAGTTTTCTTGATGTTTGTTATAGTATAGGATGTATTCTATACTTGGTGTTAGTTAGTTTTGTTAGGTTACAGAATGTAGCAAGGTGGGCATTGACGCTCCTTTTCCATTACGTCACGTGCGTCATTACGTCACGCTGACCTATCAGCTGATTCCACAGCTGATTTTATTCCAGCTGAGATGCCGGCTGTCGCGAGCTAGGAGGAATAGCTGACGGTCAACGTGCCTTTCCTCATTCATTCATGCGTGCACTTTGGTCTGCTCTTTGCGGTAGTTTTTTTTTTTTCACATTGCATTGGTGGCTTGGTATTTTTATCCCATTTTGGTGGACTTATGTGACCTTATTGTGTTCCTAGCTCCAATTCGTTGCAAAGTTCAACTTGGCGTGCTAACGCTCCCCGCTTCGGACAAGTGTGTCCATCTGCTTGGTGCCATTATTTGTTTGTTGGGTACCCCTGTTCATCTACCAAAGCTCCGAGGCTCTCTCCTTCTGGCTTAGGTAGGCCACCCTCGCGATGTTAACCGCTTGCTATGTGTTTGCATGTTGACTTGGTTTTAAATGATGTTTTTTTTTTTTAGTGTGGGTTTATGAATTTTCTCCTGCACGCCGGCCTATATTGTCTCCTTCCCCTCCTCCTCCTGCATTGGAACGCGCCTGGGTGTAGCTGCAGACTCCAAGTTCACTCAGGATTGTTGCTGTTTTGTCCCCCTCGGTAATTGCTTCGACTTCACGGGAGGTTTCTGTCCTCCCCGAGCTCGCCTTAGGACACCTGCATTACGCTTTGACAGGTGTACCACCCCAGTCAAACTCCCCACCTGCCACAAACCCCTGAGCGGGTCTATTATTCCTGAAACTATCATCAAGACATATAATATTTACAGAGATTGTCTGCTCTGCTCTGTATAACATCCCTAACTTTGGGTAAGCTACCTTGCCAGGCTAACTCAAAATAGCAACAGATAACCACTTGAAGTGGTGAAAAATAATCCTTGGTAACATTGCTAATTGGAGCTCACTTCAGTGCATGGAGGCAAAGAAATTTATCAAAAATCACACAAAAGGGAGTTGCTTCTCATGCTAATACTCTGGTCAATTCAGACAATGTAGCCTCGCAAACTACATAGTTTTGATCTAAATTTAGCATCATGGAAAGAATGCTAACGTCAGCTAACCGGCTAATGGTACCTCAGGGCTTTGACTGGTTGTGCAAGCGAACTAAGGTTCAATCCAAAAGGGAAATTTATTACAATATCCAATACAGTGTTTAACGTTTGCCTTTTTTGGAAATTTTGAACGTTTTAGTTACGGCTTATGGGATGGCGGTCGACTCCAGCAGAGTAGGCGCGGCTCCATCTTCTGGATCCAGATTCTAGAAGTAGTGTCCAGTTTGAGGTCATATGTTAATGAGGGGTAGCACCATAAAAAATAAGAGAAAGAAGCATGCACTTTTGTACCTGGCCTGTTCTCGCCACATATTCTCTTTCAGTGGCCGTTACAGACTGGAAAGGTCAGCTTTGAAAAGCACAGTACATCCCCAAGTAACATCCATCCATCCATCCATTATCTGTCGCCACTTATCCTGTTCTACCAGGTTGCAGGCAAGCTGGAGCCTATCCCAGCTGACTATGGACAAGAAGCGGGGTACACCCTGGACAAGTCGCCAGGTCATCGCAGGGCCCCCAAGTAACATCAGCATCTTTATTAATAAGATTATTATTATTATTATGACCTCCATCAATTCTGCTGGAAGAGGTTATGTTTTTACCTCAATTTGTTTGTCTGTTCCCAATGTAACTCAAAAAGTTGTGGACGGATTTTGATAAAATTTGGAGGAAAGGTCAGCCATGGGCCAAGGAACAATTGCTGAGATTTTGATGCAAATCTGAATATGTGGCTTGGCAGAGGTATGCACTCTACTGAGTGCCCTGCGAGTTATTATTCAATTCTTAATGTGTTAGATTGTTTTCTAATATTTTGTTAGAGATGTTGTATATGCAGTCCTTACTGCACTTATAGTGCAACAATGTAATCTTAAAATGTTTGGTAGGTTGGGTGTGGGAGTGTGTGCACTCAAATTTCAGAAAACAGCAGTTTCATTTCCATGCCAGAGGCCACTTTGTTCCTTGTGTGTGTGTGTATGTCTGAACAGTACAGGAAGACTTCCATTTTTCTCATGTAATTCTATACAATGATCTCATTAGTTCGAACACGTGTACAGTCATTTTACACCGTTTCTCACGATGGAGTTAACCACAGTTGCCTCAGTCCATATTCAGGTGGCACAGAGAAACACTGATCTGCTGCAATTAGATATTAGATATCCAATTTAATTCAGAAATGAGAGGCAAAAGTTGTTCCCGGATTTTGTCCTCCTTTCACATTGGTCTTACTTGACAAACTCTTAACTTTGAACTGATCAGATCAAGGCTTGGATTGCACAAAGAGTAGCTCAAACTCAGATTTGCATCCAAATCTAATCAATTATTCTTTGGCTCATGGCCCACCTTTCCTCCAAAGTTTACCAAAATTCGTTCAGTACTTTTTGAGTTACGTTGTGAACAGTCAAAAAACACCTGGACATGCATACATATCGGGATCCTGTATACTTATACATATTCAGAGTTGCATCAAAACCTAATCAATTGTTTCTTGGTCCATGGCCCACCTTTCCTCCAAATTTTACCAAAATCTCTTCACTACTTTTTGAGTTACGTTGAGAAGAGATAAAAAAAAAAAAAATCCTGGATCTGCAAACATATCGGAATCCTGGATCCGCATACATATCCGGACGTGCATCAAAATCTAATCGATTGTTCCTTGACCCATGGTCCACATTTCCTCCAAATCTTATCAAAATCTATTAACTATTTTTTGAGTTACATTGGGAACAAGCAAACAAACAGATGAACAAGCAAATGGAGGCAAAAACATAACCTCCAATTAAGTTGGTGGAGGTAATAACACAACACTTTACAACAGCGTAAACATCCAGAAATGTTTTCAGGTGATGTATGTCTTGCCATGAAATAAATTCAACGACACTTTCCTACTACATTTGATCTGTAAATTATTAGTATAAACTTAACTACAGATCACGAGTGATAAACTATTTAGCTAGTTAATTTGAGTTCGCCACCTCACAGTTCCATGGTCCTTATTTTACTACTGAGTTTGGGATACTGTTGACATGGAGTTTCTCATGTTCTTCCCAGGATCTCCATTTTCTTCCCAAGAACATGTCGATAGGTGGACACGAAATTTTTATGAATGAGTGTGTCAATATATAGAAAGGGTAAGTTGAATATAGTATGGTAAAGTTGAAAAGATATTCCAAAACCACATTTGGTAGTTTCACTAGTTGTCACTCATTGTATGTTTTCCTTGTTAAATACCAATAAACACTTGCTAATCAATTGAGTCTAACGCAGAGCATCTGCCATGTTAGCACCACAGTGTTAAAAATGATGAAATAAGTTGAAATTAATGTGAGATTTCTCTCATATTGAATCACTTAAAGGAAAATTCCGGGTTTTAACACTTTTAGCCCCTTTTCTGGAGTGTCCAGGATGAAATCGAATGGTCGACACAATATATTTATCATGTAATATCAAATCATGTAATTTCATGAACTTCCATTAAAAGCAGACGGCCTAGCCTAGCCGACTGTATAACTTGGCTCGGGCAAAAACACTGAGCAAAAACATGGCTGAATCCTGAATGACTCAGTTTTGTATAAATAGGGGACTACATAGGTGGCAAAATGTACTGTTTTTCCTGCCATGGAAGTGCACTTGTATACTGAGGAGGAACAATTTGCATTACAGCCGTTAATGAGCATTCAAAATGGTGCCTCGGCTCGTTTTTGCCTTTCTGAAGCAGATGGGGGGGATTCTAAATGAGCCAAATAGCCGAGGCATGACCAATCATCAAAATTTTGGTGTCGACCATTCGATTTCATCCGAGACACTCCAGAAAAGGGGCTAAAAGTGTTAAAAACTGAAATTTTCCTTTAACACGCTCCTTTATGTGTAATTGTGACTGACGCGACTGCTTTTATCCAATAAGACTAAATATGATTTATGTAAGTCAAGAATAATGCAGAAATGGTTCTGATGGTTCTGAGGAAAGTTCTTGGTAGTTGAGTCAAGACTCCTGGATCACACACAGCTACTCGTTTTCCAGCATTGTGCGTCATTCCCTCAATCGCCCTTGAATCCTGTCAGCAAAAAAGCCACCAAATATCCAAAAGCAACGCGATCGTATTACAGCGCTAAGCATTTCTAAATATACCCTGTGTTTAAAGACCAATGGCTTTCTGCACGTTCGATGGCATATTTTATCAGCATCACGTAATAGGCATGCAGAACGGCCAGCCTGTGTGTCTTGAGGTCTGTTAAAAAGCAGAAAGCCAAAGTTCTCCTTTTACAATTGTGGCTTTTTCCACTTTATCCCTTGTGGTCTAAAAAATAGACATAAAGTCCAACTTTTGAGAGGAAAAAAAGAAGTCAGTTAGCATAACAGAGCTAGCATCTGGGTTAGAAATGGCAGAACATCCATCACACCAACTCCTACACCATCATGGGAGTGTCTGCCAGAGCTAACTTCCTGGAGCTAATGGATTTTATGTTTTCTTTTTTGCTAAGTTAGAGAAAAGAGCTTGTTGTTGCAGACCTGATTTGTTCCCTACTTAGCAATATTGTGTCCCACTGGCCCAGAGGGACTTTTTAGATTTCTGGCGACTGTTGCCCTGTAATTGGGAGCACTCCTGATAACAGGTATGGACTTTGTGCACCAACGTCATAGGTCAGAGGTCAAGTCTGCCTATCCGCCATATTGAGTATCCAGCCGCAGCTCACTTCACATGGGGAAATGTGGAGATTGATTAAAATTTTCAG
>JAODXR010000013.1:8169965-8180883 GCA_028877395.1 Cathorops festae
TCCCCCCATTCTGTCTCTCATAGTTGAAGTGTACCTATGATGAAAATTACAGGCCTCTCTCATCTTTTTAAGTGGGACAACTTGCACAATTGGTGGCTGACTAAATACTTTTTTGCCCCACTGTACCTAACGAACAAATAATGTGATATGACCATGAGGAGTTCATCCCCCAAAAGACAGTGATGAAGTGAGGAGGGATTTAGTGAGAGAAGCATCGAAGAGGCCAAGGGTAACTCTGAAGCAGCTGAAGAGATCCAAAGCTCAGACGGAAATCCTATTCGGCGGAGACCCAAGGGCATGTTGGAAGGTTCACGTGAGTGGATCGAAACAAGAATGGTCCAGTCAAAGCCCAGAGCTCAATCTGATTGATAACCTCTGGCAAGGCTTCTGACAGCAAGCAAAATACCATATTCTCAATGTGATCTTGGACCCCACTATACACACACTTGTTTTTTCAAGTGCAAATCTTCTGGAAAATACTGGTGTCAGAATTATGGACATCGTGACAGTTGATAGTTTGTGACATTTGCCATGAAATGAACAACAGTACTTAAACCTCTTCTGACAACGTCTAATCAGGTGACAGATAGTTGTAGAGGGAAGGCTCTTAGTCCGCTCCCCCATTGAGAACATTTTATGCTCCTTGATGTTCTCATGTTTGTGCATATGGTCTTCCTTCAATCAATTCACACCACAGGTTTTCAATCGGGTTCAAATCCTTTTCTGTGGTTCATTTTGTTGAAAGCTCCATTTCTGACCAAGTTTGAATCTTATGGCAGAGTCAACCAGGGTTTAAAAGCAACAGCACAGTTCCTGGTGAGCAAATGGAAAACAAGGTGTTGCAAGCATGACAATTTGCATTTATTTAAAGCATTCTTATTGGTGTAATTAATTTTGTCACAGTGGTGTAGTGGTTAGCACTGTCGCCTCATGGCAAGAAGGTTCTGGGTTTGAGCTCAGTGATCGACGGGGGCCTTTCTGTGTGGCATTCGCATGTTCTCCCTGTGTCCGTGTTGGCTTCCTCCGGGTGCTCCGGTTTCCCCCACAGTCTAAAGACATGCACTTTAGGCGAATTGGTGGCTCTAAATTGACCATAGGTGTGAATGGTTGTTTGTCTCAGATGGAAATCCCATTCGTCGGATACCCAATGACATGTGTCAGCCCTGTGATAATTTGGCGACTTGTCCAGGATGTACCCTGCCTCTCGCCCATAGTCAGCTGGGATTGGCTTCAGCTTGCCCGTGACTCTGCACAGGATAAGCGGTTACGGATAACGGATGGACGTATGTTTCACCATTTTCACCGCATATGCCAAAAGAAATGTAAATCAACCCTCTGAAAAATTAGTTTTTGTGCCAGGCTCATACTTTTGGCCTGCAGCCACATGGTACCCTCAAATTGCCACACCTTGGCTTAATGCCCACATATGTTCTGTCAGCCTCCTGAGAGTCCAAAATGAACAATGCCTCAGTGTGTTCTATTTACCTGGTAGTTGGGATAACAAAGTGTCACCAGGTGAAAACATAACCCATTGTGCAGTGAATGCATCAAATCAGTGGGGCCTGATACCACAGGACTACAAATTTCAGTTCTACTGCCAACCTTTTCAAGGCCCAGGGCCTCACTTTCAGTTATCAGGTTTGACACTCTGTTCCATCTATCCATTATCTATACTGCTTCTCGAGTAAAGCTGGAGCCAATCCCAGCTCACTTTGGGCAAGAGACAGGGTACAGTCTGGGGAAGCCACCAGTCTATTGCAGGGCTAATACAATTAACCATTCACACTCATTCATACCTATGGGCAATTTAGAGAAGCCAGTTGACCTCATCCACATGTCTTTGGACTGTGGGAGGAAACCCACACAGGCTAGGGGAGAACATGCAAATTCCAGACAGAAAAGTACCAGTTGTCCATGAGGTTTGAACCCAGAATCTTCCTCCTGTGAGGTGGCAGTGCTAACCACTGCAACATCTACCTCTATATTCCTTGAACTTAATTCCCTCTTGGACAGAAGCTCATTTGAAAGAAAAACCACATGGTTCAGAACAAACCTGAATAACCCTTCTTGTTCAGATGAGGGATAGTGGTTACTCTTCTTGCAACAGTGCACATTATGTTTCCACTGCTCCAGAGCACAGATGCTTATTGAATTTTGCCTTTCAAGACAGGCTTTGCAATTCACAGTCCTCCACTTTAGCCTCTCTCTAGCACCACAGGTTTTTGCAAGATGCATTATACAAATGTAGCCAACTAGAGTTGTAAAGAGAAGGTCTTGACTCTTGAGTTCTCGGCTATGCCACCTGGGACCTTTCACACCAAGATATATGTTCAGCTTGACCTAGAACACCTTACTTGAAACAAGAGGGCTCTCACGCACAGATAAATAATGACAGTAAACAAACAAACCAAAACACAAGGCAAAAAACTAAAATTATACGAAATGTACAGGAGGCAAAGCAGCAGAGACAAATCTTTCTCTAGGTATCTCTGACTCAACATGACCAACAAGACCGAGCAGCCGGGGCACAACGTGTGGCTGCTGGCATATCACGGTCCCTGTGAACAGCAGCCGACTACAACATATTCTGTTATCCTAAACATCCCAGTCTGCTACTCAGCAAAGTCACAGTCTTTGTTGAAGATGTGGCAGCCACTCCAGTGCATTATAGCACCATGGATGGTGTCTCACCAGGAGTTCCTAAGCTTCCTCACAGCCTTTCTTAAGGAAGCAAGGCACCCTTTTACAGGTAAAGCGGTCTCTGTAAAGATGTGATCAGAGCAAAAATAGGGCAAGAACTGCATTCCTTGGCTATAAGCTCGTGTATAAATGCATGTTGGTTCGTGGGGAAATGAGGAATCAGGAGGCAATCTGGAGACGACTCAAAAAATGTGTGCTTTATTTCTGTACATGTTTGCTTTTAGGTGGTTCTATTGCACATGGCAGGCAAACACACAACCGCACAGCTCTGTGCTGCTCAGCTCCCTCGTTCTCTGGTTCCAGTCTTCTCCTGAAAGCACAAACAAAACGCATAAATAAACTGCCCATAATGGGACACAGGTGAGCATCACCTTACCTGCCAGTGCAATTTGTTTCAACCTGTTACTGGGAGAGGTAATCCACTCCCACCATCTGTGCCGCGGACCTGTGGACCACCTTAAATTGAAATGGCTCAAGTGCCAAATACCAACAAGTAATTTGTGTGTTTACGTCTTTCATGCAGTGGAGCAATTAGAAGTAGCCCATGTTCAGAAGAGAGGATGAAAGGGTGTCCCAGCAGGTAGTATTGGAGGGTGAGGACTGCCTACTTGATGGCCAAACCTCCTTGATTGTGCTGTATTTACTCTCTTGCGCTGTGATCTTGCAGCTATTGTACAGCACGGGGCACTCCTCCCCCTCTACCAACTGAGACACAATGGCCCCCAGCCCTGTGTCTGACATGTCAGTCTGCAAAACAAAAAGGAGAGAAAAGTCAATCTGTTGCCTTATCCATTTGGAGACACTTGCACATGACCCAAGTGGAAGCCCAGACACTGTACTTTCACCTACCCAACTGCACACTTCTTTGAGTCTGCTTTAAGTCCAGCCCATCTCAAAGAACTCAGAACAGACCTCAGATGTTGTAAATGCTGCTTCAAATCATGACTATAACTGATAATATCATCTAACTAGGCAGGGGTATATGCACTGTGCGGACAGAGGATTCTCTCCATGAATCATTGCTCGGGCTTCGCACAAATCAAATGGAAGGATGACAAATTGGTAGAGCCCAAACAGAGTGAAAGCATTTTTTTCTCAGGATATTGGAGTCAAGGAAATCTGCCAAAACACCTTGATTAAGTACACTGTCAAACAAAAACGAGCCACACCAAACCGATCAAGCACTTCATTCATGCAAAACATCAGATGGGTCTCAAACTTCTACCCCGTGTTGACTTTTCCAAAGTCTATACAAAATGGACCAACCTATCAGTCTTGAGGACCAAGACCACTGGGCTGCTCCAATCACTGTGGGAATCCTCCTTTAACCCCATTTCAAGCACAGCCTTAAGTTTCTCCCAAACCACACTTTTCTTGTGCTCAGGTAACTGTTATGGGTGGCCACATACAACCACACCTGGAGGAATTTCAATGTGGTGCTCTATGAGGTTCATGTAACCAGGTAGAGCCGAAAACATATCCAAAAAATCCTCCTGCAACCTGGGAACCTGTTATCTCTGGGACAGAGGTGGTCTCCACAAGGGGACTTGGGTCAATTTGACTACACTTTTTAGATTTACGTTGGGTTCCAGCTCCTGCCTCTTGGGAACAGGTTGCAAGACACTGAGATGTTATATTTGAAGTGCCTCATACCCATCCATTTGCCTGACCTCATAGTTGACTTCTCCAACTTGCCATGTGACTTCAAAGGGTCCTTGCCACTTTGCGAGCTCAATGTGGGAAGCAATATCCTGTGGCTGAGCACCTCTGTTCTAAAGCCAGGATTGCCATTCTTGTGCTTATAGCAAATTCTCCTGTGTTTGGTGACTTAAAGTGTGGAGTTCTGCTCTCATGTCAAGAATGTACTGAATTTAATTTTTCATAGTAGAAGGTCCCTCCTCCCAATTTTCTCTAATGACATCTAAGAAAACCCTGTGGAGGCTTGTGGGACCTGTCATACTGTGAATAATAGGGGCTTGAGCCATTTATCCCAATTCTGAGCATCATCGTGAATAAATTTGTGAATCGTGTGCTTAAGCATTTGATTAAATCGTTGGACCAGCTTGTTACGGATGTTAACACCGTTATGAATCAGTTTATTCACCAATAACTTGTACAGTTCACAGTGTGTGACAAAATTGTTGTGCCTTGATCAGTCAAGATTTCTTTTGGAATCCTGATTCAGGAAATAAAATGGAATAATGCCTCTGCAGCATTGCATGCGGAAATGTTCCAGGTATTGCACTGTGCCATCCGCTAAGACTCACAGAAAGCAATGCCCTTGTGCAGTCCAGTCTACTGGCTCAACAAGGTCTATCCCAATTCTTTCAAAGGTGATCGCGGTAAAGGAAAGAAGGTGCAGTGATGTTTTTGGGGTGGCCAGCAGATTCACCAGCTGTCATTCTTGACATACAGTACACCACCTGTGAACATTGCCACAAATGCTTGGCCAATAAAAATGATCCATAAGCCAGTTCAGTGTTTTATCCCCAAATGCCCAGCCAGGAGATTATGATGAGTCACATGGAACAGAAGTTTCCTACATCTCCTCAGGACCACCAACTGGGTTGAACTCTTCTTTGGTTTGAGTATCATGTGTCAGTCAATACAATACCCATCCATCCATTATCTTTAGCCACTTATCTCGTATAGGGTCGCAGGCAAGCTGGAGCCTATCCTAGCTGACTACGGGCAAGAGGCAGGGTACACCCTGGACAAGTCGCCAGGTCATCGCAGGGCTAACACAGAGACAAACAACCATTCACACCCACTGTCAACTTAGAGCCACCAATTAGCCTAACCTGCATGTCTTTGGACCGTGGGGGAAACCAGCGCACCTGGAGGAAACCCACGCAGACACGGGGAGAACATGCAAACTCCACACAGAAAGGCCCTTGTCAGCCGTTGGACTCGAACCCAGGACCTTCTTGCTGCGAGGCGACA
Source organism: Cathorops festae (assembly GCA_028877395.1). Classification (NCBI taxonomy): domain Eukaryota; kingdom Metazoa; phylum Chordata; class Actinopteri; order Siluriformes; family Ariidae; genus Cathorops; species Cathorops festae. The sequence goes on from JAODXR010000013.1 coordinate 8,175,609, forward strand.
GTGCTAACCACTACACTACCGTGCTGCCCAGTCAATATAATATTTCTTCAACAATGGAGAACTATGGGTGCGAGAGTGCAACAATTGGCTGAATTTTTTGACCACTGATTGCTCTCACTTGATCAAAAGCATGTCTTAGGGTCTCCACAGGTGACAGCTCCAGAAGAAAATCCCCCATTTTTCTGCACTGCAAAAAGTGAAGGGATGGAGCCCTCTTCACCCTACATGTCCCTGATGCAGAACCTGATGTAAATAGCCCCAAGACTGCCTCCCCTGGCAAAGTAGCACTGAAATCCACCCCTGCTTTGCTATTGCAGGAACCATTCACAAGCATTTTCCTGATTAATGCCTGAAACCCCAGCCAATTTGTCAACAGAATTCTTGGATGGGTGAGGCAGGGACTAATGACTGCCTCCACACTATATTTTCACCCCAGAACTTAATGATTACTGCTACCACTTGTGTATATCCCTATACACACACCTCACCTTCACCAGTTGTGCATTTCCCAATGCCCCACATTGAATCAGGCTTTGAAGGACTGTGGTCTGATTATACCTTGAGTCCACCAAGGCCTGATGTGTACTCCCTTATATACTCACTGGTACACGGTACATTCCTGCTTGATTGTAGAAAGCCTGAAGTGCATAAGGAATCTGGATCTGAATTCCTGCTTCCATGAAATAATGCTGATCCTGGAATTGCCCAGCTCTCCTGCCGCACCTGCAGACTTGCCCGGGCTTTGCCCTAGTCCTGGAGAGTATAGATGGTTCAACCTGTGCAGAGAGAGAGAAGGAGTTTGTGGAGAAATTAGAGGGGAAGGAGAGGAAGGTGAAGTAAAAAGGGAAGAACCCTGGGTTTGGGGAACTAGTTTCAGGGGAACTGTCCCTCATTTTGTTCATGCAGGGACAAGGAGGACAGAGAGGATGGGGATAACAGGGGAAGGGAAAGCATGAGAGAGAGAGGGCAGGGGGCTCACCTGCCCCTGGAAAGGCCATCACATGGTCTTCTGCAAGCCAAATCGCCTCTCCCAGTGATATCGGACAGTGGCACTGGACCCACTCTCCCGTCCCTTCTGGCAGCAGGGCAATGAACTGCTTCAGCACCACTCAATCGATGATATGACCAGCGTTGCACTCCTCTGCCAGTAGTCACCTTCGACAGGTGTCCCAGAGCTGTTGGGCAAAGGTGAAAGAGTCGCCGGACTCTCTAATCATCAGCAAGCAGAAGCAGTGATGGTGCTGTTCATGAGTGTGGCCAAACCATTACAAAATATCATGCTTTCAGTCCAGGAAGTCCGGCAGGTTGGTGACTGGGTGCTTTTATACTGTGAGCTGAGCTTCTCTCAGTAGCAGCGGCAATAAGCGGACCACCCACTGTGAGGTTGGGCCAAGCACATGCTTCCGCAGCACACTTCCACAACACGCTTAAAGGGGTCAATGGAGACTTTGGGATAGTCTTGCGGGTCCATCATGTTGTGTGTGACTTTGGATATGGCCGTTGGGGTTGTGGCTGTAGTACCTGCTGGCTGGACCAATCCTCTGCCTTGGCCTGGAGAAGGACCGTGAACTGTCACTCCTGCTCCAGGCACAGTGCTTGGTTGTTGGACTTGTTGGTGGATGCCAACAAGGGTCTGGATAATTTTGGTGAGTGTCTGGATAATTTCAGTGAGGAGCAATGACTCCCTGATGGCGCTCTTCCTCAGATTCTTGGGTTTCAGTGCCAGTGTAACACATGCTGGTTCATGAGGGAAATGAGAAAATTGGATCCAGACTTTGGGCAACTCAGAAAGGTGCGCCTTTTTCTGCACACTTGCCCTTTTTTCAGCAGTTTTATTGCACACAGTAGGCAAACACACAAAAATACACAGTTGTGTGCTGCATTGATCTCTCAGGCTCTGGTTATGGACCTCCTGAAAGCAAAAACAAAACACCAAAATAAACTGCCCATAATCAGACAGGTGATTATCACCATGTTACCGAACAGTTCAATCTGCATCCCCTCTTTCCACAGCTGATGCTTGATCGTGTCCCTGCTTCCACACTCATCTTGCATGAAAATGACTCTGAAGTGACTTTTTATGAACCAATCTATTAATCTTGAAGTGTCCAGTGATGGGAACTTGAACCACATAGCAGTGATTTGTTCATCAGATCAACTAGTCTGTTCTAGTCTGCCACAGGGGATCATTAAAGCATTAGCTTATGCCACTGAATTCTGGACCATCACAGCCACAAGTGGATGGATTGAGCCAGTATTGCTGACTGTTTATAGAAGAGGCCTCTCCCCCAAACTGTACACTGAAATGGCCTGTCGAGAAGAGGCTCTAATATTTGGAACAATACACCCAGCTCTCCATAACATTAAATAATTTACTCATAACCCATTCAGTGGGGCCATACCAAGATTTGACATCTCATTGGCACAGAATAGGTGATTCGGCATTTCGTGGGTAATTATTCCACTCGGGTCTGGGGTGCCAGTTTCAGGGCCCTGGCACCTCAGTCACAGGCTGCTGGAACCAAAGGGGGACAAGGGAAAGAGGAGAGAGAGTAAAGAGCTGCTTTCCACCACAGACTCTGCCAGTCTGATCCTATGCTGGCTGGAAGGCATCATCTAAGGACACCAGTTGGTGGTACTGAACCCACGCTGCTGTTCCTGATGAACTCTTCCAGCACCACCAGATCAGGAATTCCTGCAGCATCCTGTAATTAATGTCAGCATCAACCACTGACGAGTTTCAGAGACCGGAAAGCTCTTCTGAGAGCTGCCATTCCTGTTGCAGTACCACTGGCTTTACACTCTAGTACTCCAGCTACATGCACTACTGGGTGGCAAGCTGGATGACCCCTGAGAGTAAAGTAGGCAGAGGGCCTACTCATCCTTTAGCCATCTCCATGCAACTGCTTGAAGAGGTCCATGAAGGCCTCTTGTTTACAGGTCAAAGAGACTTAGGATGTACCTCCCCACCCTCCTCCATGCAAGAAGATATCCAGATGATTATCACAAGGCTAGCAGTTATCTGGTGTTCACAGTACCACAGTTACATATGTAACTAGAAATTTCTGTCTTCAATTCAATGGTCAATTGTCATCCATCACCTGAGATGCCTCCACCTGTCTAACTGTCACCAGCAACCCACAACTTGGGCAACATTTGATATATTTAGTAAGATATGAGGAGGTGAGGTCTATATACGAGGTTGCATGCATGTAAAATGTGTGTTTCATTATCATGGGAAAAACATGACATAAAAGAGACAGATGGTCATTGACTTCATGCCAAGTGATGAATAGAAAACGACATGAGCAACCAAGGCCGTAATGAGTTTGAAAAATTTCAAGAATGTGAAGCATCTGAGAATATGCCAGAAATGTGATCTTACTCTCCTCACACTGCCCCAGGTCATGATAATATCTGTTCAGCTTTGGCTGTCCACTGCACCCAGTCCACTATCCACAGTATCAGCAACCCCAATTCCAAAAAAGTTGGGACATTGTGTAAACGGCAAATAAAAACAGAACACGACGATTTGCAATTCATAGAAACCCACTATTTCACTGACAACATATCAAATGTTGAAACTGATTTTTTTTTTAATATGCGCTCATTTTGGAATTTGATGCCAGCAAAACATGTCAAAAAAGTTGGGGCTGAGGCATATTTTGTTGCATCACCTCTGGTTTTTACAACACTGTAAAAATTTGTGAACTGAGGAGACAAATTGTTGTCGTTTGGAAAGAGAAATGTTGTCCCGTTCTTGCCCGAGATACATTTAGAGAGATACACAAGTTTGGGGTCTTCTTTGTATTTTGTGCTTCATCATGCACCAAATGTTTTCGATGGGAGAGGGGTCTGGACTGCAGGCAGGCAAGTTTAGCAGCTGGACTCTTACTTCGGAGCCCTGCAGTTTTAATATGTGTAGAATGCGGTTTGGCATTATCTGGTTGAAATAAGCAAAGCCTTCCCTAAAAATGATGTGGCCTGGATGTCAGCATGTTGATCCAAAACCTGTATATATCATTCAACATTAATGGTGCCTTCACAGATGTGCAAGCTGCCCACACCATGTGCAGTAATGCACCCTCATACCATTACAGATGCTGGCTTTGAACTGTGTGCCAATAACAAGCCGGATGGACCCCATCCTCTTTGGTCAGGACAACACTGTGTCCATGATTTCCAAAAAGAAATTAAAATTTCAATTCCTCAGACCACAGAACAGTTTTTCCACTTTACTTCAGTTCATCATAAATTAGCTTGGGCCCAGAGAAAGCATCAACACTTTGATATTGTTTAGAGATGGTTTGTGGCTGCAGTGATGAACTGTGTTCATAGGCAATGGTTTTTGGAAGTGTTCCTGAGCCCATGAGCAATTTCCACTACAGAATCATACCTGTTTTTAATGCAGTGTTACCCGAGGGCTTAAAGATCACAGCCATCCAATGTTGGTTTTTAGCCTTGTCCCTTGCATACAGAGATTTCATCAGATTCGCTGAATCTTTCAATGATATTGTGGGCCGTAGATGGTGTGACACCCAAATTTTTTTGCAGTTTTATACTGAGGAATGTTATTCACAAATTACTGCACTATTTTCCCACAGTCTCTCACAGAGTGATGAACCCCTCCCTATCTTTACTTCTAAAAGACTCCACCCCTCAGGAATGCTCTTTTTATACCCAATCTTGTTAATGACTGGTTGCCAAGTCACCTAATTAGTTTTCTTTTTAACATGACACAAACTTTCCAGGCTTTTGTTGCCCTGTCCCAAATTTATTTCTGAAAAGTGTTGCTGGCATCAAATTCAAAATGAGCATATATTTTTCAAAAAACAATAAAACTTCCCAGTTTCAACATATATGTTGTCTTTGTGCTAGTTTCCAGGAAATATAGGGTTTCCATGATGTACAAATCATCATGTTCTGTTTTTATTTATTTCCCAACTTTTTTGGAATTGAGGTCAGAGAAATGTAGATATAATTAGTTAGTTTTAAAAGGTTTGGGGAGATTTTTTCACAAAAATACAAGGTGGGATGAAAGCTCTTGCTGGTCTGTTTTAGTTCAAGTTCAGTACACATGAGAAGAAGTACGCATGTGAACTTGTCTTAATAATTGTTGACCATAGAGTCTTTTTCCGAGAAAACAACATAGAGTCTTTTACGTTGAAGGCGATGGCCTTTCTGTGCGGAGTTTGCACGTTCTCCCTGTGTCCACGTGGGTTTCCTCCGGGTGCTCCGGTTTCCCCCACAGTCCAAAGACATGCAGGTTAGGTTA
>JAODXR010000013.1:11668495-11683451 GCA_028877395.1 Cathorops festae
TGCGCGGGGGGCGTGGTCGCGCACAGACACAGAACGGACGGACGCAGAGGCTATGCGTCCGAAGCATAAATTAGGCTTAAGGGAGCGCCCAGCCACCCTGCGAAGAAAACTCATTTCGGCCGCTTGTATCCGCGATCTCTTCTTTCGGTCATTACCCATAGCTCATGACCACTTCGCTTTCGGTAAATAATTGTTAAATAGTGTCAGGTTTGACTAGACCTAGAACCCCAGTACCATCAGCTCATACAGTATTTGGACTGCTTCTTGTTTCTGAATATGCAAAGTAAATAGGCAACCACAAAGAGGATTCATTTGAAAAATATAAACATTTAATAAAGGCTACATCTCTTCATAATTACAATAATTAAAGTACCAAGTCATCTTTAAAATGATGCTCTATATAATGCATAATTTACATTTATGTGGAACAGAAAAAAACATCAACAACAACAAAAAACAGAATAGATAACAAGATATCCAAAGCATTAAAAAAAAATCTTTGCAACATAAACCCCTTTGGAAAAGCAAGGGAATATTACACCCTGAAGCAGGGCAGCACACGGCATGGTATCCATGTAGGCACAGGTACTGCAGTCTAAAAACACTGACATTCGTCTCTCCTCCTCTGCTGATGCCAATGCACAACTACACCCTGTCCAGGAGCTCTGTACTTCTCTGTAACTCGGTACACACTCACCACTTTGGAGAGAACTTCCACACTGGGTCCACCAGAACTTCTCAACGTCCTGCTTGTTTCTATTTCAATGGTGCTGAAATGAAGAAAGGCCACAATTTTTGTTCAGTGGGATTAAGACATCAGCGTTGCTGGATAATAATATCAGGATGTATATATGTTTTTTTTTTTTGTTTTGTTTTACAGTAATGCTCAAGGTTCTTTGCCAAGGTGGTTTGATCCTGTGTAATTCCTGGGCTCCAAAAAATCAAAGGCACTATGATGCGAAATGGGACAAGAGCCCTGGACGCAGAGCAAATAGCGAATCGCCAGAGAGGGTTTTGAGAAAACTTGGGTGGTCCCAGAGTGGAAGTGATCTCCTCGTTGGACAGCATCAGAGACTCCTAGCGTTTAATTATAAGGGGGGGACTCGAGCATTATGACCATGCATGTGTTACATTGGAAAAAAAAATATCTCCCAATTCAACTAAGCAGCTTGTCCATTAAGCTGGACATGGGGCAGGAGGGACATGACAGTTTTAATAAATATTAATATTCTTTTACTTGTTACAAAAGCACAATATAACGTGCACATACCTCTGTATACACACACACACACTCTCACACATTCACACACACACAAACACCTGCAATTAACACAACTAAATCTTGGTCAGCAGTCCATGGTGCGGGATGCACCGGCTCTGTAGCGATCCCTCAAAAAAAAAAAATCCAAAACCACATACAGTCACCCGCATCTTCAGACAGTGGTATACTCATAACGTCTCTTGACCATGACGTTAAGGTGCCTGATCTCCCAGGCTGCTTTGCTGGAGTCCTCCACCAGTTGGTATACTTCATTGGCTAGTATTCCTTCAATAGCTTGATGAGCCAAAACAAAACAAAACGAGTTTTTTTTTGTGTGTGTGTGGATATATTAAAACTTCTTTATCTTTGAAAATACAGGTCTATGTAGAAGTCCGTTTCTTCGCTTGTTGGCCTCGAGTGGCAAGTTAGAGGATTGTTCATGTGTTCACGTGAGGAGCTTTTTTTGTTTTTAGTCTGTTCGTTCCACTTTTCCCAGGATTTTGCCCTCGTACATGGGAAGGACGGTGCCGTCGTCCCACACTTCCTCGAAAACGGCTCCACACTCAAACTCGTCGCTAGCCTTCTTGAAGTAGTACCTGTGCAGAGAGAAGTGGCACATTAAGGGTTAGTGCTGTATCATCGAAACATCTGCCCTTAAATCATTTTTCCACGGGATGGCCTGCACCCTACCCCCTCGCCTCAGGTCTCGGGTTCGTTTGCAATTATTTGCTCGAGTCAGCAGGGAGTCTTGGAAATGAGCTACTGACAAGAGGCTCGAGGCAAGCAGCCACTGGTAGTGCGTTGACATACAGAGGTCAAAAAGAAGCTCGATGCCTTCCACCTTTAGATGTTACTCTAAAGAAGCAAGGAAGATGCTTCTGATCTTTCAAGGAAGAGGGATGACTTAAAAGGCCTGAAGGGTAATTAAAACACCCCCGTGACTCTCGTCTTGGTTCTTGCATTGTTGTATGAGCAAAAAAAAAAGGGGGCTTTGCTCTAAATTAGAGGGCGGCTTAAATCCTGACGTCCCTCCTCTCTCTTGCTTGTCGCCAGTGCTTCTGTCTAATGGTGTCTAATTGGGGCTGCTGTCAAATGAAGGGCTTCTTTCACAAAGGTTGATATTTTGGGTGCCAGCAAGTCTGCATATCACCACACACACACACACACACACACACACACAAACATACGTAGACACAGGCTCTTGCTTTCTCCTCATTCTTGGTTAATAGAGAAGATGGCTCTCAGGTTGATAGTGCTGTGACCTGGGGTGAAGGGATCATATCATCCCCATGAGGAGGTCACATGCTCCATTCCTAACCCGACCCTCCTTCGAACGGAAGCAGGGGAGAAAGAGAGGAACGAAGCAAGGGGTGGTTGTTCCAAATAATTAGCTCTGTAATGGAAAATGCCCCCGTTCGCTAACAAACGTGCGCTGTGGTGCGCACTCGAATTCCAAGAGCTAACTTTTCGTTTTATGAGTGGACTCCACCAAGTCATAAAAACAATGCACATAAAACAAGGATGGATGGGGTTGGGGGCGTGCGACTTCCAGCAAACAGTTGGCAGAAGCTATGGTATGGTGGTAAAAACAAAGTGGGATGTGTTTGCCGTACAGGAAAGCTTCTCGAAACAAGAAGCATCGTTATTTTTCCGATCGTCTTTGTGCGATGCTCAGGTTGGAAAGCGCAAGAAGAACAGCCCTTACTTGCATGAAAAAAAAAAAGAGGAAGAAGTGGGGAAAAGAGCGCAAGAGAGAGAAGTCTTTCCATTGGAACACATTTTATGTGGCAAGATTCTTCTCTGAGCAACATCTGGCACCAATATCGTCTGGCAGTGCTGGCAAGTACTGTTCTTTGTTGAAATGCTGCCATGTCCCAGCTCCACACATTTTCTGCTATTAAAACCATCAGCTTTGAAAAAAAAAAAAATCAGTTGGCCTTGGAAAAAAAAAATATTACAAAGAATGTGCAAGGTAGGAGAGCTTTAGTTCAGGAAGAGGACTACGTATTACACCTGGGACACTGACTCAGCCGATAAAAACCGTAATTAAGCGCGTACATGCTTCTTGCAGGAAACGCTTGGTTTTTATTTTGAGTGGGCTATTTGAAGAGTCAACCGACATGCAACTAGAACAGGACAAAAACAAATCTGTCCTTTGGTGTCAATGGAAAAAAAAAAAATCTCGATTGCTTATGTAAACGCACATCCAGTGCATGAAAGCAATGGAGCTTGATACAATCGCTGAAGAATTTACACGAGTCTTAGTGCATGAAATGAAAGACCTGGGCTTCAAAGACATGCTTATTAAGTGTGCCTTACGAAGAAATCAATACCAGATGTGACCAAATGGCTCCAGTTAAAATTCCCTCTTTCCTTTTCTGTACACCCACTGCATCCCCCCCTCCCCTTCTCTTCCCTTCCCTTCCTACCACCAACTCCAGTAAACAGGCAGCAGTAAACATTCTCCTCTTACACACAACAGCAGAGGCTGTTCTTTGAGTGTCTAGCTTGAGCATGAACCACTTCAAGCTCCCTGAAACCTTTCAAGGGTGCCTTTCTTCTCCGTTACCTTCAATTACGTACAAAGGAAACACATGGCCTACTAGTTTTTGGGTGGCTCAAATTCACCAATCGTATCGAGTCATCAAGACCCGGGAGAAGGAGCGAGTGTGTACCTGTAGTTGCCTTTCTTGCGGAGCTGCTCTTTGAAGTGGCCTAGGGTGAGGCTGTGTGTCTTCATCATGCGCCGGTAGGGGATCTCCTCACCACAGAAGAAGTATGTGACCACAGTTTCATTGGCATGGCTGCCAGGAGGCTTCTTTGGCTCTTTTGGGCTGTGGGGAAAGACGGAGGAGATGAAGAAGAAGAAGTGTGAGAGACGACGCAAGTGCACTAACATTCCTGACATGAATCATGCTGCCATAGCTGAGCAAAACGTCCGACGTTCAGGATATGTCTTTTAATACTCGAATTTTCAGACCAAACACTGATAAAATGAACCATTTCACTTGAGAAGGAAAAGACGTGAGCTTTAACAAGCTCACAACAATAGGCTTTCTTGGTGTGCATTGTAGCATGATTGATTAAAAAAAAAAAAACAGGTTGGATGATCACATTCCACACACATTTCCAGAATACTTACTGCTCTGTTTGAAGAGCCTGGCTCTGGAGAGATGCAGCTCCAGTCTGAACAGGCACGGCATGGCTCTTTTCTCTTTGAAGGCCTTGTGTTGTATGCCTGATGATAGAAATTGAGAATGAAGATATGATACGTGCGTATCAGGGCCAGAAATACGACGGTTTCCGAGAAAGAGCCTCACCTCTGTTTTGCGGGTTTGGAAACCTCTTCCAGCCGTCGGCGCGCTTCCTCCAGCTGTGCCAGGGTGTTGGGTGGAGGTAGAGGGGGCATGGCTGGGTCCTGGATGAACGGATGAGCAGGCTGGTGGGTGCGCAGGTGCCCAGAAATGCCTGCCCCGCCCCAAGTGTGGGTGCGTGCTGACTCGGAGCCGTAGAGCTTCCTCGTGCTCTGAGTGCTGTGGGCATCAGGTGGATGTTATTATATTATCATCACTAAAGACAAGCCTGGATGGGTCAAGTGGATTTTGAGGGTGGCATGCTAACTTACCTGTGTGGCCTGTGCCTGGCCTGGCGATCGCTCTCCAGAATCCACTGCCAGACGTTCTGAGAGCGGTCAGCGCTATCAGTGGGCAGCTGGAGGGTGGCACTATCTGCACTCTCGCTGCTCACCTCCTCACCTGACCTACAGAGACGCTTGGGTAAAGCACTCGAACATCTGGAGGAGAACAGAGGAGAAAGGAGGTATTTAGAGGTATATAACTGATATTTACATACAACCATAGTGCACCGTAGAGGCGGGAATAATGTCCCGTCAGCTGCTACTCTGAGTACTAAAGGACATTGTCGAAACCCAAAAGACGACTCACCCTTGGCTGCCATCGCCGATGCTGTTTCCATGTTCAGGGCCCAGGCTGCGGCTGCGTGAGTATGGCGACGGACAGCACTCGGGCACGGTCGGACATATGCCCTGCACCCGCCGTGCTGCCTCGGCCTCAATCTGTTCCTTGCTCTTGGGCACCGAATGGTGATGGATGTAGTGGTGATGGACGTGCTTGGAGACAAACGTTTGTCCAGACGGGTAGGCAGGCAGAGGCACGGTGCCACCCACGGGCCTGGTCATAGGCCGGGGTTCGGGTGAGCGTGAGCGAGGTGAGTGGCGTGCCACTCCGGGCGACTGACAACCAGGTGTCCTGAGAACGCGTGAAAGATGCTCATCTAGGATGGCCTGCGGGTCATCGTCGCTTGAGCGGCGCTGCGAGGAAGACGCGATCTCCGACTCATCACGCTCTTCCTCCTGCATCAAGTCATAAATACGGTGTTAGACAAGTCCAGTTGGCCTGCAGTCAAATAGTAAAACCGCCAATAAACTTTCATACGTATGAGAACATCTATTATGGAACCTATAACTGGTATGGGGAGGTGAGACGCCACTGCACACTGACCTCCTGGATCTGCTGCAGTCTCTCCTCCAGTGAGCTCATCGTCTCCTGTTCTCTCTTCAGCCTTTCGAGTCTGGCGATGAGCTGAGCGGCGAATGCTGCTGGCTCCATCGGGGTCATGTCCTTCGGTGGCCGCCGCGGCCTCTACACGTGACAAAAATACAGCTGTTATTGCTTTATTTGCGTCGTTACAACCATGCAATTGCTTTTGGCAACACCGCAGATGAATGAGGTTGTGCCAGTGACACATATTAAACCAGCAGCAACAAAGAGAGAGGCTTGATTCACACAGCTGCCCTCTACCTGAGTGCCTTTTCCATACACACACTGCGCCTTTCACCGCTGGTGTGAGCAGTTGGTCACACTCTGAGGAGCCTCAGCTTGCTCTCTCTGTAGTGCCACCAAGCCACTTCAAAGAAGCTTTGGCAAATATCAAACGCACACCAGGGCTGGGAGCGACAGTGGCTTTACATCCAGGAATAAAAGTCACATATCAACAGGAGAGGAGAGAGAGAGAGAGAGAGAGAGAGGGGTGGAAAAACAGAAAAAAGGAAAGGATTAAAAGAAGGGAAAGGAAGATGAGGAGATGAGTGGGGAGGCAGTGGGGGGAGATAGTGTGGGGTCAAACAGAGGAAGATCAGAGAGGCCAAGGTAATTTATTTGCCCACCACATGCTGGGCACTTCTGAGCTACAGTAGCCACATTATATGTTCAGGTGGGTGTATATGTGGACACGTACCCACATATCTATTCATTTACGTTGGTTATTTTTGTACTGGTGTGCTTTTATTTGTTCCTCTAATTACTCTGAGGAGATGTGTTGGTAACGCCACGGACCTATCACACGCAAACCAGAGAATAATCTTTCTTCAGGAACAAGGAGAATGGAAAAGTTGCAGATTGCGAAGACATAGATCACCTCGTGTATTATGCGCACAGCACATACTGTACACAGCTTTCAAGTTTGTTCCAACCGGTCAGACTTTCTTTGCTCGTAAGACAAGGCACTTCTCAAAGCTGCTCGGTCAGCACAGAGACAAGACAACACCAGGAGCATCCTCTGTCTCACACTCCCCATTGAGGGAAAAGAAGTGTGTGTGCGCGTGTTGGGGGGGGGTTGTGTTAGTGCAGCGCTGCTGGATGCTGTCACTTTTCTCCAAACTGGTTCCATTCATCTCGTGATCAAAGCAAGGGAGTAGATTTTGGTGCCCCGGGATAAAAACAGGCTCATTTAGAAACACCTTATTTACATCAACTTGCTACACGACTGCTTTGAGAGTCGCTGTCTTTAAAAAAAAAAAAAAAGAGTGTGGCTGTTTCCAAAAACTAGTACAAAGAGGTCCTGAAGATTTCATTTTAATCAGCTGTTGAGGTTTCTGTGTGTGTGTGTGTGTGTGTGTGTGTGTTAATATACAGAAGAGGGAACTTACAGGAAAGGCAGGTAGTGAGACCTGGCCATTCATTCTCATGTTCCGATGCATCTCTCTCTGAAGCTGCTTCTTGCTGCCCAGTTTGTACGGCGGGATCCCGTCACTGCCAGGAGACAGAGCGAATGAGCACAAATGACACACACACACACCCCGTTTACTGCAATGTAAGTTCAACACATTGAGCCAGGCTAGCCTCAAAGGATTCAGTGAAGGAATCTGGGGCTTCCTAACTCCTGAACACCGGAATGACACTGACGTAGCGATGCTAGTTTAACCACAAGCTTAACTGCCATGAACAAAAAGCAACATATGTCATCGATGATTATACAGCACCCCCGTCGAATGCTTCCGCTCTCCGAGCACTGTCTTTTCTCTCTCTTAAAACTTTTCTTTTTTTTAAAGCTTGGACACTTTCCTCAGCTTGAGCTTTTTTTCTTGCCCACTTGGAAATGTCTGACCTAGCCCTGAATGCTGTCTCCAGCGTGGCTTTGAAAGCTCACAGTCATGCGCACAAAGCCAGAGCTCCAATCTTCATTTGGCAAGCAGCGCTGCAGTCAGCCTCTGATCTCGGCAACATCAAAAGGCTGGTTTGTAAGATAAGGTAATGTTTGAAGTCGGCGCAGAAGCATTCCCTAGTGTCCAAGCAAATCCATAAATAAGATATAAGCACCCCCCTACACACACACACACACACACATTCTTCCCATGCTCCCTCGCTCTCTCATAATCTAGAAATGAGATTCAGATTTGCCGTGCCTTTTAACTGAAATAAAAAATGAACTATTGCGATCAACACAGTCCCCAAACAAACAGACGGCTGCATTTCGCCGCCTGCTTGCCTAACCCGCAGTGATGAAAGAGCACAATAGCGAGTGGTGAGCAAGATTGCGGGGAAAGATGAAGAAGGATGAAAGAAGAGAAGATATGGCTTATTATCGGCTTTAAAATTAGCTACCGAACAAATATTTGCGATTTCCATCGAAGCTTATTAGGAGGCGGCGGTGTGAACTAGGGTGTAGAAGTATTTCAACGCGACTCCGTGCTGCACAAAACAACAACAAGCCAAATTAAAGCTAGAAAGGGGTTAGTTGTGAACTCCACACAATAGTTTAAATATTCTACACATCATACCACAAAGAAACGCAACCAAGCTTGCACTATGACCCCTGCCAAAATATTAATCTTCCAAGTTTAATCGGCCTGGCCTTCTCACACTCACACATACACACTCCCACAAGCTGTGTGTTGGCCGGCTCTTTGAGGCATCAGGGGAACAGAAGCTGGCCTCTTTCATTGGCCTAGCTTTATGGGGATCGCCTATTCACTTGGGCAAGTAATTTTCAAAGCAGCCAGCCACCCTCTTATCCCCCTAAGCTCGCCTTCCTTAACAATGGGCTGAAAGCGATTCGCTTAAGCCTTTCATCCACCATGCACTTTATTCCTCACTCCCTGCACTTAACTATGCGCGCGCACAATTGGCTCCTATTGGCGAGCACGCATGGGGGGTGGGGTGCGTTGAGCTTCGGGTGCGTACGGATGAGGTTGGAGTTTAGGGCTGAAAAGGTAGTGGAGGTCTCCCTAAACTCAGAGTCTCCCAGGTGACGTGCTCTCGTGCTCCAGAAATGGCTAGCATCTCATCTGGATGCCTCCATGCCAGGGCTGATCAAGAAACCCACGCCATGCAAACAAGCCCAACTCGCTTTCATTTGCTGCCAGCTCGTCTCAATGAGCATCTTACGGTCCACATGGCCAGCTCTCTCTCTCTCTCTCTCTCTCTGCTTCTCTTTCAGGCCAGGAGACAATAGGGATGGGCGTGGACAAGAAATAATGGTGGCCACTTGGTTTTAGCAAAGCACAACAAGTGAGGTCTCTTTGAGCAGGAAGAAAACCCCTGATGAACTCAAAGCAATCGGAAGAGGGGGAGGGAATAATAAAAGCGCTGCTTCCTGTGGCCGAGTTTGCAGACACTGGTATTATTTGAGCGTGCTGTATTTCCCAAAGACGGGGTGCAATGGAGTCTTTTCCAAAGCCGAAACGCCAGAGCCAAATCCCTTTGCTACGGTACACCAACGCAACGGAGACTCTGCACATTCCTATTAATAAACATCTAAAGAGCCAACTGCCAAGCGGAGCATTATCTCTTCTTTACTACCTTCAAACAATACATCACCAAAATAGACAGGCCATGTTCTTATTCTGTCACAACTGAAAGCAAACATCGTTCACAATGTCTGGTGTTGTTTTGTATGTTGTGCACTGTTTTCTTGCAACTATTTACAAAGACACAAAGCGGACTTACACACTGCTGTCAGTCATTGACATGGAGTCGTCGGTCATGGCGTCGCTGGAGATCTCGCTGTCGTTGGCACTGGTGGTGGGGGCGAAACTGCAGCCAGAGGCCACATGGTACGGGTTGGCAGGATCGCAGCGCCTATATGACCTGGACAGACACAAAGGGCGTGTTAATAGGTTCCTGTTCCAAGAACGCACTGTGGTACGCTATTCCAACCTTCTAGGATTGTCAGTTTATTTGAGGATGGATGTCTTTGGAGTCAATCGCTATATAAATAAACTTCCCAGCAAGTCGTGCCTCTGTGAAGAAAGGCATCAGGGGTTGGGGGCCATGAAGTCACCTCGGGGGGTTTCTTTGCCTTTCATGTGCACTCCACACCAAACCCTTATGCATGAGTGAGCTGGGTTATAGTAAGCCCTGTAATGCAGTTTTATAAGCTACATGGTGTGCATGTCCTCAGAAATATGAGCTTTGCGGCTTTTGTGGCAGTCAACCACTTGGACCTACTGCCTTAGAAGAATCTCCATCGATCTGTTTTCTTAAATGGTATTCCTCCTCTTGTCATTTCTTTCTCTCATCTCCTTCCAACATTGTGGCATACTTCTTCCAAATACCCACCTAGTCCTTCCCTCCCTCCTTCCCTCCCTCTCCATTCCTCTATCCTGCTGTGACACATTCTTGTTTCCCTGAAGGACAGGAAGAGAGCCTGTGCTTACTCGGAGAAGAAAAGCAAAAAAAGGACAGGGAGACGGTGAGAGAAATGGAGAGAGCGCACAAAACTCAAGGGAGAGGCAAACAGAAAGAGCGAAAGAGACAGATCTAAGAACTTGTAGTGAGTAAGAGACCATGAGCGAGTGGAAAGAAAGGAGGAAGTGAGGAAGGGGAAAGGAGGGCCTCCTTTATGAGAATGCCTACTGGCAGGAGGGCTGCGAGGAGTTAAACAGCATGACTGCGGACAGAGGCCCCAAGTCAGACCTGACCTTTGGAGGCTCTCGCAAAGAGTCAGGTATTTAGCACAGCTGGGCTTGCATTTTCCCCTCCCTGCCGCCTCACCCTTTCATTCATCCGTTCTTTCATGAGGACCCCCCCTTTCTCCTTCTTGTCCCTTTCTCATCTTCTTTTCCGCTTAGAAAGTATGCTCAGGCTCCTTCCGACAGGGGGGATCCCCCCCCGTCTTTGGCAGAGGAATGAGATAAAAGTGGAGAGGGAAGTGAAATCATTGGATCGAGGATGAAAAATCAGAAACAGAAATGACGACGATGATGATGGCAACTGGCTCAGCAAGCGAGTTGCTGCGGCTTGTTTTTTTCCGCAAATAACTTGAGTTCGAGGGCTGATGGAGAAAGACAGAGAATAAGAAAGGAAGTGAGAAATGAGTTCCACATGGCTCAGATGAAAACAGCCCAGATGCAGATGCAGAGAAAGAGAGACCGAGCAGCTTAAAGGCCTTCCTAATAAAGATTTCAAATCTGTAGGAAAAAAAAAAGTGGATTCCCCCCCCTTCATCTAACTTTGTCTTATCAGTATTCCAAAACGCCTGGAGCTTATCTGCATGACCCTCAGCGAAGGGGCGATTGAGATGAGATGAGATATGAAAACTTACTCCTAGCAGAGCTATTAGTGGATAAACATTAGTCTGGCACCTTTGCTCATTTACAATGCTAAACCAGGCCAACACAGAGGTTGTGCTAATTAGCGCTGCTTGGGCGAAATGTTAATGTTAATCATGGCGCACAAGAACCAACTCTTAATTACAGTGTAATAACAGACCAAGCTGATTCCAGACTTCCAATTAAAAGTTTAATAGGTCACTGGGCTTTTCAAGCATCCCACAGTGGAAGTTAAACTGTCCAGAGAGGATAGCTACAGCCGTGCAAAACAAGTGCTCATTACTTAAACCTAAGACTGACTAATCACTAACAAAGCATTCGACTTGTTAAGATTCTTCGCATTTGGAACGAATGACACAATCGGCTCCAACCCTTTGATGTCCGGAGGCGGATTTGCTCTGAAGCTCCATCCATCAGCGGAGCGCTTTCAAAGCACAGGAAGCGAGCACGCGCCAGCAGAGTGCGCGAGCAAGCAAGCAAGCAAGCGCGCGCGTTTCACTTCTGAGGCGAAGCTAAATGCTAATGAAAACAGTGTGAGGGGGAAAAAAACATAAAACAAAACCTCTTAATAGTTACTGAGAAATAAGAGAATTAATAAAATAAAAAAAACCTGCTAGCAAACTGCTGTTGCTGAGGAGAAACTTTGCGCAAGTCTCACCTGTAGTTTTTCTCCAGCACGTCCACGGTCCTGAGAGCAGGAGCAGAGCGCAGCGCTTTCGACGACAGTCCGACCACCGCCAGGGCTTTCGCTTTAAAGTCATTACAACTCCATTCCTCCTCTTCGTTGAGAGTGGGTAAGTAGCCGCACACGAGCTTTAGACTCCCGAGCGCGCCGGGGCTGCTGTGAGTGGGGTTCTCACCGCCACTGCGCACGTACTCGAGGTATATGTCGGACTGCAAGAACGTCTGGTACGCGTTCTCCTCCATGCTGCTCTGGATCTCAGTCTGCGCCTGGTCGAACATGGCCGAGTCAATCTGCTGTCGCTTCACATTGTCCCGAATAAAAGTCTTGGTTGCCGGCTTTAAGCGCCGTCCAACAACGCCGTCGGCTTCCACGTAGCGCTTGTAAATGGCTTTGGCGACGCGCAGCGTCTTTCCGTCCTTGAGGTCCATTTGGCGGAAGCCGTTACACGCGAACCAGAAATCGAGCGCATCGGCGCACCGCTCGCGCTCCAGAAAAACCCGGAAAAGGCGCGCGCCGTCCTGGTCGCCTAGCAGCGAGTGCAGAGACTTGGTCCAGCGCGCGAGCGGCGAGTCTGGAGAAGCGCTGCCTTCCGGCTCTCCCAGGCCTTCCTCGTCCCGACGCGTCGACTTGGCCGTTTCCTTGCCTCTCAGCGCCGCCATTCTGCTCGGCAGTCTGCGGCTTTTGGCTTCTCCTTCTTGGCCCGGCACGGGCGGACGCGGAGCATCTTCTCGGAAGCTCGTGGCCACCGGCTCCGAAAGCGCCCCGTTCATGGCTGCACGGCTTGTGGCTCCTGAGCTCGGCTCTAATCTCCCTCCAACTCTCGCTTGAAGTTAGCGGGGGAGCACCTCTGTCCGGCTTCTCTCTGAAAACACACACAAAGTATTGATCTAATCAAAAGCAGATCCGCCCCAAACTTCAAAGGCAGAGCAGAGCGCGCGCGCGCACACACACACACACACACACACACACACAATCTTCTCAGGAAGGAGAAAAGCTTACCATTCTCACAAATCTTATTTCAGCACCACTTTGTTATTCATCCGAGTTGTGCTATAATCACTCACTAATTAACCTCGAGCTGACGTTACAGTTAATTACTATAAACACAGCGCAGCAGCTAAATCGCTCTCTGAACACGTTACAACTTAGCCTTTATATCTAGAGAGAGAGAGAGGTACTGTATCATCACATTAACGCCTTCATTTAAGCAATCAAAAACAGATCCCAACTCAAACTTGTTGACCTCCTCTCCTCCTGCCAGCTGCATTCATCAGGAAGATTTCTCAGGCTTGATCGAATCCTCAACACACTTTCTTTTGAAATATTTGCATGAATCAAAACACAACTCCAAGGCACACTACACGAGCACTAGAACAGTTTGAAACCATGGCACTTTGCAGCAGCAGCCTGTTCTTGCGGAAAGATGTCCCCTGAACAGCGTTGTGTCATCAGGAACCCCGAGTCCAACATGAGCAGAACCGACATGTTTCCGACAAGCAGCGACGGGTTTAAACCCAACAAGAACACTACTCAAACAACACAAACAAGACCCAACCGAAAATAACACTCACACTGACTGAGCTCCTGTACACACACACAAGCACAATCCCAGTGAATTAGTGCACGGACACAGACGCACAGTGTTCGGGTTAGAGCGCAATCTTAGCAGCTTTAACTCCAGCCTGCTTTTTCCTTTCCTTTCTTTTTTGCAACTTTAAAGAAACCGCAGAGCACAATAATAATAACAACAACAACTTTCATAAAGTCCACAGGAAAGTCTCACATCTCAGGGGGCGAAATTCCACACACACACACACACACACACACACACCGGGATAATGAACAGCCAAAAAAAAAAATGTATTCGAGTCGACTCTTGCTAAAATGGCTTTAAAACAACCCAACACCAGGTGTAAAATGGAGAAATGAGTCTCTCAGCTTTCTCTCAAGTAAAAAGCACCGGATTGGACGCAGCCACGTTACTTCAAAGCGACTGAAGCGCACATCAAAGCGGCCCTGAGGGGCCAAAGCGAGGAGAAGAGCACGGAACTTACCATCGACCCATGAGTTCTGTTCCCCCACAAACTCCAGCGCTTTCCACGAGTCCGAAAAAAAAAAAAAATAGTCCACTATTATCCAGTACAGCGGCGCTCCTCTCCTCTCCTCTCGTGTTTCCGATCTGTTCTTTTGTTCTAGTCGCAGAAAGGAAATTTAAAAGCGATTTTCCCTCCGCGTTTTTTCCTCTAGTGTTTCACGCAGCCATGCCGCACAGCACATCTCCTGTAGGCTATTCCAATATGTACTGGGCTCAGGGTTTAAGAGCGGACATCAAAGTAAGAAGCCGACAGCCTGGTCCCGAAAGGTACATAGAAACAAATGCGCCTGTTGGAAAAGAGGAAAAAAAGGAGACGCGTCAGAACGACAGAGACAATGCACCAAATGTATACAGAACTCATAGAAAAAGTAAAAACGCGCATACGCAGATTTTAACCCGACGTTTAGTTCGCTCTCAGAAACTTTTCGCAAAACAAAAGTTGCTACCAAGTTGCAAGGACCTTATCAAAGGCGAGCGATCTTGCGCCAACTCCCCGAGGCTTTGGAACGTCAGGAGTAAGTGATCTGCCGCCCCAATAGCGTTACATCCCTGCGATCCTTCTGTTGCTACACACACTTTCAAAGCACACAAGTTTACTTTAACCCGTTCCCTGCCGAAATCCACCGCAACATGGAACACGGTCGTTTAAAGCAGCGGTACTCAAACTTTTTGCAGAAAGAGGCTGGAAAATAAATTCACTACAAGCCTGAATACTGCTTTGTTTTATTTACTGGACTTGGAGACATTTCCAGGCATGATATTTCTACACTGGTTCTTTTGGTTGAGTTAGAAGAACTCAGTAACACACATTACGTATTATTAACGATAATTGTTACGCAAAAAGGGTTCAGGAACTTATGAGAACACATGTATTGTATATAATAATGTACTTTACTGGTGGCACGGTGGTGTAGTGGTTAGCGCTGTCGCCTCACAGCAAGAAGTTTTCTAGGTTCGAGCCTCGTGGCCGGCAAGGGCCTTTCTGTGTGGAGTTTGCATGTTTTCCCCGTGTCCGCGTGGGTTTCCTCCGGGTGCTCTGGTTTCCCCCACAGTCCAAAGACATGC
>JAODXR010000013.1:14878669-14888921 GCA_028877395.1 Cathorops festae
CCCCCCCCCCCCCCCCCCCCCCAACTTCTGTCATTGTAATCTTTGATTAAATCATTAGAGGTCTAGCTACTAATGATAAGACCTGTTGTGAACAACGGTATGAGAAGGTGTAATGTTCATGCTGGTCTTTTTTTCCCCCTCTCAGTTTAATTTGATGGCCAAATCTTGAACAATTGTCAGATACAATTGTTTTGTTTGCTGGTGGTCTGGTTTGCCTTCCTTCTTCCTTGAAAGGAGCAGCTGAAGATGGGATAGGAAGGTTCAAATAGTAAATGATTATCTTGATTGCTTTTTTTTTGTATTTGAGTTTAAAGAGGTCCTTGAGGAAAGCAGCCGTTCATTATTTCTGCAGTTTGAATGATGCACTGAAGCTTCAGCCTCCCTTGAGTGGTAATTGAGACCCAAATCAAACATTTAGGGATGATATGAGAACAGATTCTACAATGGCAAACAGGAATATTGCTGGAAAGTATGTCCCATGCTGCACTATATTTATTATGGAGTTGGAGGTGGTTCTCGCATTTGATGTCCCAGAAGATTACTGTTCCAAGAAATCTGAGGATTGTACTGTAAAGAAAACTCATTCACTTGTAATTAGGACAAATTGATGCATATTTATGAAACAAAAGTACTAAAATATTTCTTTGAGTTTCTGAATTTTTAAACTACACCAGAGCTCTTTGAGTCCACTTCCAACATATGTAAGCCTCATCTAAATAAGCCTAATCTAAATAGGATTGGAGAGGCTGAGGTATCTAATATTGAATCACTTAGTCCATGTTGATCTGTACTAGTGTAAAATTTTAAGCAAATCCAGAAGGATAATCTAAGGCCCCGTCCACATGAGTACGCGGCCTCACCCAATACGCTGTCATTTAAAAAAAAAATCTCCATAAACACAGCGCCATTTCGATTCACTGGAAATGACCCAAAACTCTGTAGTACACTGCAAGGCCTCTAGGTGGCGAAATGATGCCACGGGACCAACACACTGGACCCGGAAGTGACGTCACGGAGCATGCACATACCAGTTGTGCGCTGTTTTCAAAACAAGCTCATAACATGGAAAGTTTTGTTGCTCCTCGCAGTAAAATAAAACCGGAAGGTTTTGTTGGAACAGCTGTAATAGACTGAGTTGTTTCTGCAGTGTAAGCACAAGCCTGTAGTCCACTGTTGTTATTGTTATGACTCATCTGGAGGCGGCGCCTGAGGTTAAAGGTTAGAGAGGCGGGGCTTATGTGTCATAGTTTCTGAAAATATCCGCTTCTCCGTCCACACGGCGCCGGGCTATCCAGCATTTTCGAATTTATTCACTCTGGGATGCCTTTTCAAAAAATACCGTTTTCACACCTCGAGAAAAATGGAATCGTCTGGACGCTAGGCCGAAACGATAAAGTATTTATGCGGAACCATCAAAATCGTACTCGTGTGGACGGGGCTTAAAGTCTGAACATTCACATGGTGTGTGCTCATGCCCTAAGCCTAAACCCCCAAAATGAGGCCCTAGGGCTTGTCTCAACCAATCAGTGTGGTTAGGGGGTGGGGCTTAATTTTAAACCCACCCTTCTGCTCAGGACTCACATGCTGAAATCCAGTATCTTGTATAATGTTCAGAATCTTGGCCTGCTTTTCTTTTTTCAAATCTATTTTTTTAAGTTTAGATTTAAAACTGAATAAACTTACTAGAATGCGGGAACAGATACGAGTTATTATTGAACACTCCCTTCAAACACCCTCTTCGCTTCTCCTTATGGTCATGAGACGGAAACCTGACCCCCACTCGAGTTTACACTCCTGTCTTGAACTGGACATCTTCAGCTAAACTGCATAGATGTAGAATCGCCTGCTCGCTCAGAGAGCTGTGGATCACAAACTGTAGAGCTTTCAAGCTTTTTTCTTTTGTTGCCTCTTTATGAATAAATTTTTTTTTCTTGGTTTGTTAAAGACAAAACAGTCAGTGATTATTCATTTATTTGTTTT
Source organism: Cathorops festae (assembly GCA_028877395.1). NCBI lineage: Eukaryota > Metazoa > Chordata > Actinopteri > Siluriformes > Ariidae > Cathorops > Cathorops festae. The sequence goes on from JAODXR010000013.1 coordinate 14,880,650, forward strand.
TATAGAAAGAGAGCAAATTGTCAACATTAGAATCATGGAAAAATGTAAAGAAAACATTCCACTATACGTCCATTTCAAAGATTATGTGAAAGCGTTCAACTGCGTGACCCACAACTGTCTGTGGAGTGATTTGATCCTCATGGGATTCCCTCGCCACCTAATCCACCTGCTACAAGTATTATACAATAATCAAGAAGCAAGGATGAGGACAACATATGGAGAAAGCGAGTGGTTTACCATTGGAAGAGGTGTTGGGAAAGGTTGCATTGTATCCTCCCCTGACTATATAACATCTATGCTGAATACATCATGAGGAGAGCTCAGAGGCAGGCATCACGATTGGAGGAAGAATTATTTTGCAATTTGCAGATGACACCACGCTAATCTGTACCTCCAAAGGTGATCTTATGGAGCTTATAAAGAAAATCAAAAAAGTTAGTGAAGAGAAAGGCCTGCTCTTAAACACCAGAAAGACTAAGATCATGGTAATCAACCCAAACTGAGACAGCAGAACCAACATCAACTTAGGAGTTGTTTACCTAGGCTCAACTATTAACACCGAGGCAAAGTGTAAGCAGGAAGTATGTAGCGGTTGTCTTTTCGCTCCGCCACAGGAAATCACCAAACAACACCCAGCTGTGTTTCAGATGCTTTACTGCAAATGTTCAGCGTGAGAGAGAAATATCAACCCGTGCATTCTTCTCAATCTTCTACAGATGCTTCTCTTACACTGAGAGCATCGAACTTACAATACATAAGAATGAAACTAAAAATACATCTTAATGTACATAATAAGGAAATTTGAATGACATGTCATTTATATCAAGTGTTAGATCGTATAGTGGAATTTGAAAAACCAACAAAAGTTTACAGAGCTCTGAATTCCTTTACAGTATTTAGCATTACAAATGTAGACCAACATAAACCTACAAATTATTCCAAACAATATTTCAACAGTCTCATACCTGCAAATGTTCAGCGTGAGAGAGAAATATCAACCCGTGCATTCTTCTCAATCTGTTAAAGGAGCACGCTAAGTTAATTCACCCTCTCACTCAACATATCAACGAGACACTTAAGTGAACGAGTGTCAGTGTCGCTAGTAACAATGCTAAGTCTGCTTGTAATGCTAGGTTTAACCTTCTATGTTTACATGGGAAAATAATACCAGAACACCATTAACACACTGTTAACCAATACAGGCTAACATTAACATTCCTACTTCATTTAAGAATCATTTTCAAGGTACTTTAGGTGCTATATAACATTCTGTTGATTCCAGCTCTGATTTACACACGTACCTTCTACAGATGCTTCTCTTACACTGAGAGCATCGAACTTGTGGCACCCACCTACCAAATAGTTGAAAGGGGGGGGGCTACCATTAACAAGATAACACCATACACAGTTAAACATGGTATTTCCCTTCACAAAGTGCTATATTTGGCTTACTTATTCACAGCAATAAAGTAAATGTGACACATGAACTCAAAACGACATGTATGTGTGTGTTTACAATCAACCTTTCTACAATCCAGTGGTATGTTCCCATTCCTAGATCCTCAAAGTACGTTTGGTGAAATATACACCTTCCACTTCATTACACTCACCCCTCTCAATTTTGCCAAACGTCATTAAACTATGTAGCAATGTGTTGGGAAAATATTACATTCACATGACCTATTACCCCAACCAAGTTATCTTTTCAGATAGTAGTGTAGCCTACCAGGAGGCAATATGCCCTTATACATATCACTATAAGTCAGTAAGATGCAATCTTCGCCAGCTACAAATGTTCCTATGTGCATGTGTTCTCTGTCAGTAAAATTCTAGTATTTATGTCATATTCCCCTGTCATATCTCTATGAAAGCTGACAGTGCGTTAATCAGGGCCAGTAGGGGTTCTCTAGTTTTTGGTTCTTCCATCAAAATGCCCATGGACTCAAGTAATCTCTTGACTGGTCTAACAACTCTGCCGCATCTGGTTTGTCTAGTACAAGCATCAAGCTCAGAGGTGTTGTGACCCAAGTCTGTGATCTGGCTCCCCTGACTTTGCCCCCGGTGACTCTGTCCATGTGCGGCATTTGGGAGTGTGTTATCTGGCACTAACCCAGTTCCTCTGCTTGCCTCACTAGAAGCAGATACTAGTGACAAGCTATTAGATTCCACTTCTGACTGGTCAGAATCAACTCCTGATGCAGAGACATGCCTAGAATTAGAGCTATGTGAGTCTCCAGCAGTGTGTCTTGATAACTCTAAATCAGGTGGCATCCCTCCACTCGACTCAGGAGGGCCGCTGTTTGATTCGGCACAGCAGTTTGTCAGTGTAGTAGTCCTAACTTTAGATCTACCACTGCCTGAAAGGACACTTTGAGCACCATTCTCACTCCGATTACCCTGTGCATCTTCCCCAACTCGGTGTATCTCATCCATAGCTGATGCTCCTGTGTTCTCTCCCTGAAGTACCCAAAATGCAGTCCTATGGCCCTCAGAGTCCTGGTCTATGTCATCCAGGATTCTTTTACCTTGAGGCTCCTCAATTGCCTCGTCACCTTCAGATAGAGTGGAGGGCACAGTTGACTGTTCATCGTCCTGGTCAATAGGGAGGAAATTGACTGGTAGAATGAAATTCCGGTGGACAACTTTACTCTTTTTATTGTTTGGGTTCTCAACTCTATATACATGTGCATTCGGATCTCTCCAAGTGATAACATGGACTGTTGAGTCCCACAGGTCTGCAAGTTTCCCTCTTGCCCTTTCCTTTCTGTTAGCCAGGAGAACCCTATCACCAACTTCTAGAGCTAGTCCTTTCACGCGGCGGTTATAGTTTTTCATCTGTTTCTTTTGAGCCTCAGTTGTGTTAGCCTGGGCAATCTGCACAGCTTCTCTAAAGTCTTTCTAAAGTGTCAAAACATAGTCATCGTAGTTAACCACATCATCGCTGCGAAGAACACTGTCAAACATTATGTCTACTGGGAGCCTTGGTACCCTGCCAAACATAAGGTAAAAAGGAGCAAACCCTGTAGTCTCATGGACTGTACAATTGTAGGCAAAAGTTAGAGTCTGTACCATCTGAGGCCACCTGTCTTTGGCTCTGGCTGGCAGTGAGCGGAGCATGCTTCCCAGGGTACGATTAAATCTTTCAGTCTGGCCATTACCCATTGGGTGGTATGGTGTCGTATGGGATTTTTTTACCCCAGATATCTGGAGCAGTTCAGCAATGAGATTACTCTCAAAATTTGCTCCCTGGTCCGAATGTATCCTGAGGGGGAAACCATACACACAAAAGAAGCTATGCCACAACTTTTGAGCCACTGTTTTAGTTGTTTGGTTTGGGCATGGAAATGCATGTGGAAGTTTTGTGAAGTGGTCTGTAACAGTTAAGACAGCTACATCCTCTCCATTTCTTCCCTCTGCCGACCAAAAATCTATGCATACAAGCTCTAAAGGTGCAGTGGTCTTAATTGATTCAAGTGGGGCTCTTGCGTCTGGTTCCGGTGTTTTACCCACAATGCATCGCTTGCAGTGGGAAACATACTTTCGCACATCTCTATCCATGCCACTCCAAAAGAATCTCTGACGAACCAGATGAAGAGTTCGTGTCTGTCCTTGGTGGCCAGCATCATCATGAGTGCCATGCAACACAGTCAACTTCAAATTGTCAGGGATAACAAGTTGATATCGTTTCTTTCCCATCCTGTCCTTAGATCTTCGGTACAAGATTCCATCTTTAATCTCCAATTTTTCCCAGTGTTTTAGTACTCGAAGTACTAAAGCTGCTTCATTGGTTCTTTCTCTCCGGGATGGTCGTCTCTTTCTTTCAACAAAGTTCATCACTCTGGATAACACTGGATCTTTTCTCTGTTTCTCCAGTACAGTCTCACGAGGGAAAACAGGGAGGGTTGACTGACCACCTCTCATCACATTGGCATTCTGCTCTAAGAAGACAGCACGCATGGAAGCAGCAATGTCCCCCTCCAAGCAGGATTCACTGATAGCTTTTACTCTTTCTGCAGGCACATCTGAGTGGCTTTTAAAGCAATAATCTTTGACCTCTTGGTTATATTGTCCTTGGAAGTCTACAGATAGCTTGAAAGCATCTTGGACAGACTTTGTGCTTACAAGCCTTCCACATTCATGGGCCTGCATGATTTTTGCAAAAGGCTGTCGACTGAGTAAATCAGCTGGAATGTTCTGTGACCCCGGGATATATTTCAGATCAAATTCATAAGGGGCCAGTTTTGCAACCCATCTTTGCTCGCATGCATCGAGCTTTGGTTTTGACATTATGTATGTCAGTGGGTTGTTATCTGTTAATACGGTAAACTGAGCACCCTTCAGCCAATGCGAGAATTTGTCACAAACTGCCCACTTCAGAGCATAAAATTCTAATCGATGTGCTGGATACCGTGCTTGGGCCTTTGACAGGGATTTGCTGGCATATGCAATTGGTCTTGGCCTATTCTCACCATCAGGCACTTGGCTTAAGACTGCCCCGAGGCCATCAATAGATGCATCTGTTGCAAGCAGGAAAGGCTTTTCAAAGTTCGGGTGGGCTAGTATGATAGCATGGCTGAGTGCATATTTTAGCTTATCCAGTGACTCTTGGCATTCAGATGTCCAGTCCTCAGGATGAAGACGCCTACAAGGTTTGTCATGAGCATTGAGCTTACCACCCCTTCGTTTAATTTTTTGCCCTGCCGTTAGGTGGAATAAAGGCTTGGCTAGGCTGGAGAAGCCTTCCATAAAGTGTGAATAGTAATTCGCCATTCCTAAAAAAGATTTAACTCTTGTGTAAGATGGCGTTTGCCCGTCATTCTCCATCAAATCCTTCTTTGTTATGTCCATGATTGCTGAGACCTTCCCAGGGTCTGTGGCAATGCCATCTGCATTAACAATATGGCCAAGAAATTTCACAGACGTTCTAAGAAAGAAACACTTCTTCGGTGCTAACTTGAGGTTGTGTTCTTTCAGATGTGAGAACACCAGTTCAAGCCTATCAATGGCCTCCTGTTCACTTTTCCCAAACACCAACAAATCATCAAGATAGCACAGAAGGGACAGATAATTCTGATCCCCAAAGATAGAAGTCATCATTCTTGCAAATGTAGCAGGGCTATTACAGAGGCCTTGTGCCATTATGTTGTATTCATAAAGTCCTACTGGGGTAGTGCATGCTGTATATTTGTGATCGTCCTCATGAATAGTTATGTTGTAAAACCCTGAGGTCAGGTCCATTGTGCTAAAATAACAATTTCCACCCAGGGAGGCTAAAGCATCAGTTTGATGGGGTAATGGGTAGGCATCTTTTTCTGTCCTCTGGTTCAGCCATCTGAAATCAGTACAGATACGTAGCTCACCAGAAGGCTTCCATACTAGAACGAGGGGTGATGCCCATTCACTGTTTGACTTTTGAATAATACCACGTTCCTCCATTTCATCAAGGGTCTGTTTCAATTTATGATACTGAGACGGAGGCACTCTTCAGTAAGGTAGCCTAAATGGTCTTTCATCCTTCAACCTAATCCTATGAACCACACCTTTTGCCTCTCCACAGTCAAGCCTATCACAGGAGAAGATTCCTTCATACTGAACAATGAGATCTGTCAGCTTTTCTTTCCAAGACTCAGACACTTCACATGAGTGGACATCAATCTCAGACAGACCCATAGTTTCTAACTTCTTTAAGTACTGAGGCTTTGAGCTGGTAATTTCATGTTCAGCATCAGGAATATTTTGAAACATTTGGACATTACTTGTGCATGTGCTCGTGGTAACACTTAGCTCCAAGTCTTCTAGTGCAGCGCAAGGATGGACGTGTGCCAACTTGGCATTACGTCTTAACACAATTGGATGATTTAGTAAATTTATCACTTTCAATGGGATCCATTTGTCACCCCACAATGGGCAAACAGTACGCCCAACCATGACGTTTCTTGGAGCTGCTTTTGATGACGTTGGTTCAATCAACACAGTGCTACCCACAGATAGAGGGACTTGTTATTTCAACTTGCCCCATACAAGATGTTCGTGCTGTGGGGCAAGTGTCACACTTTGCTTCAAGACAACTGTCCCTACCCTGTCTGGGATTGTGTCACCATGCCATCTGTCAACATTAGCCAGCATTCCTAGCAAAAGCTCCTCAGGACCCTCTCCAGCAGGTTTCCTAGGACTATCCCAGAACCACTTGGAATTTTTTACGTGTTGCATTATATGTTTAATGGCATTAGAACCAACTATCATGTCATCTGGTTGACCCGGTACTACCAGGACAGGAACAGACATTTTGCAATTCAGGATGTCAATATTGAGATCATATTCGCATTTAGGCTGTGCCTGCTTGCCCCCACAACCAACAAGGATGACTTTGGTTTGCCTACTTGAGTCTCTCTGCAGGGCTCTGGTATTAACTAATTTCTCTTCAGCCAACTCACTTATTGTGCAGGCCATTGATCCGCTATCTAGTAGGGCTTTTAATCCAGTTGAGCCTTGAACAATGGCTGGAACATAAAAAAGACTACCATCACTAGCTATTCGTTGGTAAGCAGTATTACTAGTCACAAAGTTCTTGTTCTTTTAACAAAATATCACTAGGAGGTTTTTCTAGGCAGCCCACACTCACCTCCTCCCGGCGTGGGCAAGCTCGTTTTTTGTCTTATCGTCGGCACCTTCTCCTTTCCCAGCCTTACGTTCAGGGCACTCAAATCCTCTATGTCCAGATCTGTGGCAACGAAAGCAAAGCCCCTCCCTCATGCAATGTGACTGTGTTGAATGTGTTGACTCTCCACACACCTTGCATGGAGCGGTGGTAGGGGAATCCACTGCTTTACCCTTCCCCCTCTTTTTGTCCTGTTCCTGGTTAAGCACAAGTTTCTCCAAGAGCGATATCAATCGGCCCATGGTAGCTTGGTCGTCCTTGGGAGTAAGTTGCATGGCCCCCTGGCAGGCGATAGGCTGCTGAGACATACACTAGGCACCATTCTCTGTTTCTTCCTCCACCTTGGCTATACGTTGTACTCGGTTGTTCCTGGAACATAGTTTATCTCTTTGGTGGCTATCTATCATTTCTTGTATTTCCTCAGCTGTCCATTTTTCAATTGGTTTGCCTCTCAGCGCAGCATACAGAGCTGCATCGGGGCAGTGTTTAACAAACATCATTGTTGCCTCATGGCTTGGGTCTTCAACGCGCTTTCCCTGCCTCTGTAAGCATTCGTTGGCTAGATCAACAGCCTTGTTCAGTCTTACCCAGTAATCAAGACTACTCTCAGAGGGCTTTGGAAGAGTAGAGTAAAAATCAGCTAAGGGGGTTGCTGAGGAAATCGGCTCCCCAAAATGTTGTCTGAGGATAGTGTAAATCACATCTGGATCTCTACTGATGTTCACCAGAGGGCTGTTTCGGAGAGCTGTCCGCACAATGTCTTTTGCACGACCCATCAAGCGATAGAGTATCTCTGTGCCTCTTTCCTCTGTACTGAAGCCTTTCTTACTTAGGTAGCTCTGCATGATTTCCTGCCACTCTGTTACAGTAAATTTATCTGTGCCATCTCCCCTGAAATATGGTGGTTCTTTAACATCTGATCTCAGGACTAAATTGACTTTTGACCAGTCAGGCTGTTGTGATTGCGGGACAGAGGATGGCCCTGAGTTATCATTTCCTGTGCTTATTCCTGCTAGGCTTGAAGCGACTTGCATCCTTCTCACTTCCTAATTGTCTGATTAGTTCTGTTATAGCCTGTGCAGGGCTTTCTGTTTGATCTTGTGAACGGGCATGAGAGTGATCACTATGTGAGCCTACGCCTAAATGGTCATCTCTAATTAGCCGTCCCTGAGACCCTGAGTGGACTGGTGTGAATCTACCATGATGTTCAATCATGCTAGCAAGTTGTGTCCCCCTACCAATACCAAGAGGACTTCCTATCTGTTCATCAACATTAACCCTTGCAATAGCTCCTGGGACAGCAAAACTGCCTCCACTTTTATCAATAGGACATGCATCATCAGCAGACAGATCCTCATTACTTCCCAATGACATTTTTTTCAATCAATTTGCACTTAAACCAAGAAAAAAATGTTTAAATTATCAAAGACTTTCCAAAATTACAAGCCTGACAGCTAAGGTGTTGCCCCTGGTTGGCGAAGGAAACCCACGGCGATCTGCAGGCGCAGATCTTTTCATCCGGGTCACGGCACCAATCTGTAGCGGTTGTCTTTTCGCTCCGCCACAGGAAATCACCAAACAACACCCAGCTGTGTTTCAGATGCTTTACTGCAA
>JAODXR010000013.1:14941443-14951738 GCA_028877395.1 Cathorops festae
GATCTGTCAAATAGCAATAGAAAAATACGTTCTACATGTACCCGACAAGCCTGTTTCGTGAGGCTTGAGGATCATATGCCTATGATCCTCATCATCTCTGCCTATGGGGAACTCTCGCATGACGTCTGTCATGACACCTTTCTTGTTGCAGAGTTTGTGCCTCGGACAGGACGCAGCCTTTCTTAGTCTGAGTACACCAGGCATCTCAGTCGGCCGTAAGTTGGTACCAGGAGGCTGGACTGAAACCAAATGTCTTTAGGTCTTACCTGACACATTCCTTCCATTGTTTTTTTGGGTCTGCCTCTCCTTCCTTCAGCAAGTTCCCTGAGCAACATCTGTTTTTGTATGTGGATGTCCTTCATTCAATGCACATGCCTGAGCCACCTTAGTCTGTTGTTGCTAACCATTGTTTCAATGGTAGTGGTCTGAGCATGTTTTAGTCCTTCTGTGTTGGTCTTTTTATGCCATCATTTGATGTTAAGGATTTGACTTAGGGAGCGCTGATTGAAGGCTTCTAGGCTGCGGATCTGGTTAGCAAGAGTGGACGATATCTCACCGCCACAAAGTAGAGTTGGAAGCATAATGGACTTGTATACAGTGCGATTGGTTGATATTGAGAGACCTTGGCTGAGGGAGCGGAATGCTGCTGCGCCTCCTGATATATGCCTCTTGATCTCTGAGTCCAGTATCAAATCATCAGTTAGAACACCACTGAGGTATGTAAAGGTCTTAGCATGCTTGAGAGTAGTTGTCTATCTTTATTGGAAGAGGATCAGGGCAGTTGACATGCATCACCTATGTCTTTGGTTTGCTCACAGTTAATCCCCAATCCTTGCAAGTGTAATTTAGTCTGGTTGCTGCATTATGCAGAGATGTAGTGGTGGTAGTTGCCATAGAAGCATCATCTGCATACAGATGTCATCTAGCCTTGAGGTGGTTGTCAACTTGGTCTTTAATCAATGTAGATTGAAGAGATTGCCATCGAGTTTGTATCGAATGCTGACACCAAATTTGGGCATTGATTTGTGAGCATGGTGTAAGACAAATGTGAAGAACAGCACAAAGAGAGTAGGTGCCAATATGCAACCTTGGTGGAGACTGTTGGATACCTCAAAATCCTCTGTGAGCTCACTGATGACTGATATTCTAGCCTGCATTCCATCATGAAAGCTTTGTATGATGTTAACAAGCTTCTGTAGTATACCAATTTTGAGCAGGAGCTGCCACATAATCTCCCTATTGACCATGTCAAAGGCCTTCACTGAGTTTACTGTATGAAGATAATGTGAAGTTCTTGATGTTGTTCATGGCATTCTTCAAGAAGTTGGTGCAAAGCAAACATGCCATTGGTGGATCTACTTCCACGGAAGCTACATTGGGCCTCTGGTAGAAACTTCTCAACTGCAGGCCAGATTCTGTTGAGTATGACCTTGGCAAACAGTTTCCCTGTGATGGAAAGCAAGTTAATGCCCTGGTAATGTCCATATGTAAAGCAGCAATTCTTCTTGAACAAGGTTATGATGGTACCATCCTTGAAGTTTTGAGGCACACGCTCTTCTTGCCAGACTGGTAACAGCAGTTTTAAGAGTTCTTCTTGAAGGTCATTACCTCCAGCTTTTAGGACTTCAGCTGGGATGCAATCTTGACCAGGGGCTTTGTTGGATGCCAGTTAGTTCAAGGCTTTCTTAAGCTCATCTATGGTAGGTGGCTCTTCTAATTCCATAAGGATTTCCTCTTGGGGGATGTCATCCAGTATGGATGGATTGATGTCACTATGCTGGTTGAGAAGGGTGGAGAAGTGCTTTTTCCAGGATGGCCTCAAAGAAGTTTTTTGGGTCATGGCATTCTGCATACTGCTCAATTTCCTTAGCATGGTCTAACCACCACTGGTTCTGCATAGCTCACAACTCTGTTTGGAACTTGTTTCTAAGAGCACAGTATCACCAATGGTTTTCTGCAGAGTCATCCTGGAGAACTGCCTGGAAACTTTCATGTTTCTGTTTCAGCAGGTCCATGATGGCATCATTGTTCTCATCAAACCAATCTTTATGGCATCTCTTTTGAAGGTCAACTGTGTCTTTAGTAGTGAGGTAGAGAACATCAAGCACAGACTGGCAATGCTGATCAAGATATGATGCATCAACTCTTTTCAGATTCTCTGAGATGTTGTTCCGAAGCTGCTCTTTTACTTCAGGTACTTTCAAGCAATTGATGTTAAGCTATTTGGACCAGGGTTATGCCTGCACTGGGTGGATTTGTGGAAGTGTAGCTTAAATCTGGTGCAAACCATTTTATGGTCCGTCCAACAGTCAGCACGATGGCGAAAACATGAGTCTCGAATATCAGATTTATAGTGGTGCCACACAATGATGTAATCTATTTGGTGCCATCTTTCTGACTTGGGGTGCTTCCATGTACCCTTGTGGATATCCAGGTGGCAGAACATGGTGTTGATCAGGCCAAACCAGGCGCACAGCTCCAAGAGTACTAGACCTTGTTCATTGGCTTCAGCAAGATCATGGGGGCCAATGACATCTGGCCAGGCTGAGTTTTCAGATACTACTCTGGCATTAAAATCACCAAGCAGGAACAATAGACAGTAGGACTGAAAGTTGGTCATAAAATTGGGTTCTTTCCTTCAGTGGTCTTTTGAAGGTTGATGCGTATATACTAATTACTGTAGCACGGCAGGTGTTGTCCAGTTTAATGCACATTGATATCATCCTGGAGTTGGTCCCCTTCTAGTTTACAACCGATGGATGCAGGATAGACTTGATAGCAATAGCCACACCCTCAAACTTTAGTTGATCACTTGGTCATCCAGAGCGGAGGAAGGTATAACTATCTTCCACAAATTTGCCCTCATCCGGGATTTGACATTCATTCAAGCAGGCTACATCAGTGTCAAAATGTTTCAGCTCAGCTACTACCAGTGCATATTTTTATTCTGGTGCCTGTCATTTGGATGTTGTAGTTGCAGTGTCAGACATTGTTCATACATTCCAAGCTGCTAACTTCACCTACTTCATGTAATTGCGGGCTTGCCTGGGCAAATCAGAGTTATGGGGTCCTTGTGGCTTGGTTCATCATGCTTGCTGTTAAGCTACACAGACATAGCATGCTGACATCTAAAAGTTCTTCTTTGAGAGTTCATAGCAGATGTAAAAAAATCACTACAAAAGGTTACTGGCCTCAGGCTGTGAGCAAGTAGGTGACCCTCTTCCATACTTGCATCCCCTGTGTGCTTAGGCTCAGAGTGGACACAGATTGAGGCACAAATGTTGCCAACACACACAAGGTGGTCAGAATAAAAAAGCCAGTGGGCCAACCAGAGCAGGGACTGAACTCGGCAGGCGGTCATTAGGGTGTCTCTCCAAGGAGTTGAGGGACCCTCTTCCAACCCATGTATGGCAGCCTGCCCATCACTGTTTCCAAGCTGGCTGTTGGCTGATGGCATAAGGTGTTGTTGCCTACTCATGCTTGAGCTCCTCCACCCCTAGTGCTAGGTACCCCCATGTTTCTTTGTTATCCAGGCCGACATGCTCAGAACACTGGTGAAAAAAAGGGGCATGGGACCCCTCCATGCTGTGACTGTTGGGCTTCAGAGATGGTACTGATCTGACATGTTGATTTATGCAGCCTTGTCAGCTCAGAAGTGCTGACACTTCAGGTGACATGGGATCACCTGGGTTTTACCGTGGTGTGACACCAGGGCAAAATACCACACATCCAGGCTTGGTGCCGCACCTTAAGGGGCAGTACACTCCCTCCACCCTGTGGATCAGTCAAGAGCAGTGGGGCGATATGTACGCTCCACAGGACAGTTTGTGGAGAGGCTAGGGTAAGTGCAAGCAAGGGATGACACATAGGGCTTAAGCACTACCACTACGCTACAAGTGTTAGCGTCACACAAACCTGTTGGCATTTAGCAACAAAATGAGTGGTGTTTAATAGCCATAAGAGACCACTGCAAAATTATCAGTTTCGTTGACAACAATCCAGTTTTTACTCATAACATTTCCCTGAAATTCCACATAAAAATATTGTCACTTAGAGCATTTAATTGTAGAAATCAAGATTATATTCAGTTTTATACAACACAACACTAATGTTTGAACTTAGGATGAATTCAGAAATCAATATTTGGTGGAATAACCCTGACATTTAACCACAGCTTTCATGTGTCTTGACATGCTATTCACCTTTCTTTCACATTGCTCTTGGGTGACTTTATGCCACTCCTGCCCCAACAATTCAATCAGTTCAGCTTTGTTTGATGGCTTGTGATGATCCATCTTTCTCTTGATAACTTTCCAGAGGTTTTCAATGGGGTTCAGGTCTGGAGATCGGGCTGGCCCTGACTGGGTCTTGATCTTGTGATCCTCCAGCTACATCTTGATTGACCTTGCTGTATGGTATGGAGCATTGTCCTGCTGGAAAACCCAATCCTTGAAATTAGGGAACATTGTTAGAGCAGAAAGAAGCAGGTTTTCTTCCAGGATAACCATGTATATGGCTTGATTCATGTGTCCTTCACAAACAAAAATCTGCCCTATTCCAGCCTTGCTGAAGCACCCTCAAATCATCACTGATCCTCTACCAAATTTCACAATGGATGCGAGACACTGTGGCTTGAAGACCTTTCCAGGTGTCTGTCTAACCATTAGACAATCAAGTGATGGGAAAAGCTGAAAATTGGACTCATCAAAGAAGATGACCTGACTCCAGGCCTCTATAGTCCAATCTTTATGGTCTTTAGCCTGGCTCTTCTTTGCATCTCATTGATGAAGGGCTTTTTTCTAGCTTTGCATGACTTCAGCCCTGACCAGAAGAGCCTGATTCAAACCATCCTTGCCATGCACTTAACTCCAGCTGCCATTTGCCATTCTTTTTGTAGGTCACTTGATGTCATCCTATGGTTGTTGAGTGACATTCGAAGGAGTTGACAATCATCCCTGTCAGTGGAGAGTTGTTTTCACCCTCTGCCAATCTGTAATTTGTTGTCCCCAATGTTTGCTGCTTGACCTTTTTCTTATGAACTGACGTCTTTGAAATTTTGAGGATGGAAGCAACCTGATACTCACTGTGTCCCTCTGCCAGTAAAGCCAGGATTGAACCCTTCTTTTTCTCACTCATAACTTTTCTTTTTAACTCTTACTAGCACTATCTTTGCCATACAAACTGGTCATATTGCAAGAGGATAGTTTATAAACTTCACTGATTAAATGGCAGGGAATCCAGCAACAGAGCAATAAGCTCCAATATCTGAGGTCCCACAAAAGTACAAAAATTTAAATAGTACATTAAATAAATAAATTATCAATAAGTAAAACATATTAGAAATAAAACATATTACTTTTCCTCATCAAATAAGCTTTGGTTCAGGTGATCACCGAATCAGTACCTCATTCAATGAAATGAACTGTGTTTTTATTGGAATTTGAGCACAGACACTGGAATGAAATGGCTGCCATACATCAAGATGACTCGGAGGCTTTCAGTAATTCCTTTGAACTGTTCTTTTTCTGTGGCAGAATTAATGTACAGTGTACATCTTTAATTTAAAAAAAAAAACACGAGAATTTTGTGCACAAGTTTTAATTTTCTTTGGGTTTTCTGTGTAGGGAGGGCTGCCATGCTGTAGCCATAGTAACCAATTCCCTGCTTCACTTTATGAACCATCTTCTCCCTTCCACTGTACAGCATTGAACACAAAATTCCCTGTAATCAATGCCATGTTCTATATCCGCCCATTCTTCTGACTCCCAGTAATGGTATTGGATATAGAGATGATACCGGATGCCAAATACAGTGATGTCATGACTGTGCTTTAAACCTGTGGCAGAATCGAAATTCCTTCTCTCTGGCGGTGGATCTCCATGCATAAAAGAGACATCGTTGCATCTGTGCTACAGAAGAACAAAGGACAATGAACGAGCTACTGACACTGGACCTTTAGCCAAAGTTCAATGTATTTAATCTTCACATAGTTGCAATAATAACTGAACCGGTTAGTTACTGCAGCCCACACAGTATTACAAAGAGAAAAGGTGACCAGATCCCTTTTCCTTTCGCAATGTCGACAAACTACAAATTAGATTCCTTCCAGATCATTGGACGACTGACGGGACACAGAAGATCTTCAGCTGATGAGCTGTAAAAGCAAAAGGAACAGAACTGTTTTCTCCCTGGATCTGCGTTCCGCGCTGTCTTTGAATAACAGACGGTGCACTTTCAGTCGCCAAGCAAGAGCGATCTAAAATAAGGCTGGCATCTGGGCAATTGTTAGTCTTAGTTGTGGCTAGTTAATGTGAAGAGTGTTGTTTACTGGAATTCATTCATGGTTTAAATGTACGCATTTTGATTCACATGAAAGTCGGTCTTAAACTGCGTGTTGTTTGATTTGCTTTGTTTACTATCTGTATTTAGTTAGATTGTACATGCGTTCTCTCTCTCTCTCTCTCTCTCTTTTAACTCCCTCCATCGCACTACACCCCTTAACATTGGGATTTCAGGAGTAGCTAAGGGTTGAGTAGAAATTTGGGGTTTAAGGCCTAGCTGGGAGTAGTTTTAAGCTACAGATCCTTTGTCTCTCCCTCATACGCTCTCCTTGTTGCCCATCCCCTTTTAGGCAGAGCCTAGCACAAAGGCTCGTGCATTACATTCACATACCACACCCATCTTGCCCACGCATGCACACAGCCTCATTCCTCACTCCCCTCCTCCTTGTCATGGGCCTGTGCATGTCCTCTCTCCCTAGCTCCTCCTCATCTTGTTAGTGCGCAGCTGTACACACGCACGTACACGCCTACACCCCCACACACACTCTCACACACACACACTCTCTCTCTCTCTCTCTCTCTCTCTCTCATATACACACACACACATACACAAGTGATTTCCCTCTCACATTTTTAACATTCACTTGCCCCTACACTGAACACTTGCATGTAGCCTCTGATCACCATAAGTGCCTTAGTTATCATCATATTCACTGCTGATTTCTTACTCTGTTTACTACTGGTTATTATTGTGCTTACTACTGACTATCACTCTATACACTACTGATTATTACCTGTATACAATGTATCACCATTTATATTGAATTATTCCTTGGCTGCTATTGTTGCTATATCTGATCAGTATTAGTTTGCTAATTCGTGTCAGCTATTTCAGTAAATGGTATCTTTGGAATAAACTGTGTCGTGTCCATTGCTACAATATTCACTGAGTGCCAACCTCTGCCAAACAAGTATTCTAATTGCCTTTGCCAATTTGGTTGTTATATGACTGTTATAGATCTAGAGTAAATGTATTACATTAGAGCTACAATACTCACTAAACTATGGCAACATCACTAAGTTATTCCATTGATCTTAATAGTTTAGCTATAAACTATTAGACACTTGACTTAATGATTAATGAATTTATGAAACTGATCCCTTTTTACATGAGACTGATTTGATAAGCCTATTGCACCTACACTCACTTCAACCCAAGAAGCAAAATATGAGTTTTATGAAAAATTACATGATACCATCCAAAGAATTCCAGTCACTGAAAGTCTGCTTTTACTTGGTGATTTTAACACACGTTGGTGTCGACCATGTCTCCTGGCCACAATGCCTGGGACATTTTGGAATCGGCAGTATGAACAAAAATGGGCAGCGGTTACTTGAGTTATGCAAACTTAATGAGCTTCGTATCACCAATACCTTCTTTGAAACAAAACTGCAGCACAAGGTGTCATGGTGACATCCCTGCTCAAAACTATGGCATCAGCTGGACCTAGTCCTCACCCAGTGCTTCCAGCTGAGAAATATCCTTGTTACTCATTCCTTCCACAGTGCGGATTGTGACACAGACCACTCACTGGTCTGACGTAAAATCAGAAGCCAGTCAAGGAAGCTTCATTGTGCTAAGTCACCAGGGAAGCCTCATATTGACATGAGCAAGGCGAAGAATCCAGAAATGGTAGAGACACTTGCCAGGAGCCTGGAAGATGCCCTGCAAGCAAAGCACCCTGAGGAGAACTCAACACAGAGATGGGACCATCTTAGAGACACAATCCATAGAACAGCATTCTCTGTGTTTGGCAGGAAACAGGGGCATACTCAGGACTGGTTTGAGGCAAATGCCTCAGTTCTCAACACCATCATTGAATGAAAGTGCGATGCACTATTGGAATATAAATGACAGCCAACACAATCGACACTGCAAGCTCTTAGAACAGCTAGGAGCAAAGTGCAGTGCACAGTCAGAAAATGCACCAACAACTATTGGATACAACTTTGCAAAAGCATCCAGATAGCAGCAGACATGGGAAACTTAAGGGGTGTCTATGATGGTATAAAGAAGGCCTTTGGACTAACATTTACTAAACTAGCCCTACTTAGAGCAACCACTGCTGAAACTATCACAGAAAAGAGCAAGCAAATGGAGAGGGGCTGAGCATTACTCAGACCTTTACAGTCAGGAAGGCACCATCTCAGATGCCATATTGGAAGCAGTGAAGCACTTGCCTGTGATGGAGGAGCTTGATGAGATGCCTAGTCTAGAAGAGCATAGTAAAGCCATCAACAGACTACCCACAGGAAAAGCACCAGGGCTGGATGGAATCCCAGCAGAAGTCATAAAAAGTGCAAAAGGACCACTCCTTAAACACCTCCATATACTCCTCTGTCAGTGTTGGGAGGAGGGTGAAGTTCCTCAGGACATGCATAATTGTAACATTCTCACCCTCTACAAGAACAAAGGAAACCGCAGCAACTGCAATAACTATGGAGGGATCTCCCTACTGAGTATTGTCAGGAAAATATTCACCCATGTAGTTCTAAACAGACTCCAAATGCTAGTCGACAGAGTGTACCCAGAGTGTACCCAGAATCACAATGTGGATTCAGGTCAGAATGCTCCACAATCGACATGATCTTTTCCCTAAGACAAATCCAGGAGAAATGTATAGAGCAGAAGCAACTGCTCTACATAGCTTTCATAGATCTGACTAAGGCTTTCGACCTTGTGAGCCATGATGGCCTATTCAAAGTCCTCAAAAGGATTGGATGTCCAGGAAAGCTACTGAAGGTGATCCAGTCTTTCCATACAGGCATAAAGGGAATAGTCCAGTTTGATGGGTCAACATCAACTGCATTTGACATCATGAGAGGAGTCAAGCAGGGGTGCATACTTGCTCCCACCCTCTTTGGCATCTACTTTGCAGTCATGCTAAAGCAGGCCTTTAGAACATCAACTGAAGGAATCTACCTCCACACCAGATCAGATAGAAAACTCTAAAGTTTGTCTCAACTGAAAGCAATGACCAAGATCTGAAAGGTTCTGATCAGAGATATGGTATTTGCAGATGATGCCACCCTGGCAGTTCACAAGGAGGAGCACCTTCAGAACCTCCTTAACTGTTTCTCCCAAGCCTGCAAATAAACTGACAATCAGCCTAAAGAAAACAGGCATCATGGTTCAGGATACTGAAACCCCCCTAACCATCTCTATAAGTAATTATCAGTTGGATGTGGTGAAGGAGTTCACGTATCTTAGTTCAAAAGCAACTGACAACCTCTCAATGGACTAGTAGACGAATTGGTAGACGAATTGGTCGAGCAGCTTCAACATTTGTTAGGCTCACAAAACAGGTTTGGAACAATGCCAAGCTGACCCTGTAGACAAAGATGACTGTCTACAGAGCTTGTGTCCCCAATGCCCTCCTTTACGGCAGCGAGTCATGGACCCTGTACTCCAGGCAAGAAAGGAGGCTAAACAACTTCCACATGTGCAGCCTAAGGCAAATTCTGGGTATCAAATGGTGCAACCACATAACAAACAAAGGGGTCCTCAGGCAGGCTGCCACACCCAGCATCTACACTCTGCTGCACCAACATTGCCTTTGATGGCTAGGGAATGCCTGCAGGATGGTAGGATCCCCAAGGACTTACTGTATGGAGAGTTTGCAACAGGTAAGAGAGCTCAAGGGTGCCCCCACCTCCACTTCAAGGATGTCTGTAAAAGAGACATGAAGGCCCTCGATCTGGACATTGATGGATGGGAAAGTCTTACCCAGGATTGCTGCCACTGGACACAATAACTCAACTGCTGCCTATGGAGGGGCAAAGAGAGACTCTGGCTTGAGGCAAAAGCCAAAAGAGAATGCCGAAAGAACAAACAAACTGTACCTTCTTATCCTGTCTACAAGTGCAGTAATTGTGGCAGAGCATGTCTGTGAAGATTCTCAGTCATCCAGGTCATAGTAAACTTGTAGGTGGTAAAAGAGAGCAACTGGACTT
>JAODXR010000013.1:15332322-15343029 GCA_028877395.1 Cathorops festae
GGATTAGGAATGGGATGTCACTTAAGCTCATATGTGAGTCAAGGCAGGTGAGCGAATACTTTTGGCAATATAGTGTAGGTAGGAGGCCTATTGTTGTGGTTAGGTGTTGACTTCAGAAGGGCAAAAGGTTTTGACTGCTTTCCCGTAAAGGTATATTTGTTATGCTGTCACAGTTTGTGGATTTTATTAACTTCTTGCAGTAATAAATGGATTACTTTTAATGTACCAAAGATGTTTGTGTACTTATTGAACAACACGCAATGGTAGCGTTGTGGCCCAGTTACATCTTAGCATTTCAACCAGGTCTTTCCTGGGTTGAACATCTCAGTAGCTCAGTGGTAGGCTGAGCTTCTACAAAATAGTCAAAACCTGCCGCCAACTGGAACTTTGTTGAAGAATGTTGTAGTCTTCGGCGTGTTTGGGAATTAGGAGAGCTGCCAGGAGTCATTTGGATAATAGGATCGATTGGCTGAAACTGGAGTTACTAAAGCTGTTTGTGGAGCACCCCTGGATTGCTACATGGCGCCCAACAAACAGAGGTAACCTAGGTGTAGCACTACATTGTTTAATGGCTATTTATACTGTGTGTCCACATAACAGGTAAATTGGGGGGGAGCACTGGTAGCCACAGGCTTATTTAATAGACTTTGCATTGACTACTTGTGTTGTTTATTGTGGTGGATTATCATTTGATTGACTGATTATTATGGAGACATGACATGGTAAATGAGGTGATTAACGACGTGGGGACTGATGGACTAATGTCGCAGGGAACTGCTAATAATGTTAAACTCGACTGGCAGTGTTGAAACACAGACTCAAAAGTGGGTAGTTAAGCTCACTACAAAGGCACTTGCTGTGAAATTGGACAAGTTACAAATGGATAGAAAAGCCAAATTAAACCAGGCAGTCGTTATAGGAAAATCAATGCAAAGTTTAATGGTAAAAAAAAGACAAAATACAGGTACAGAATGCTGTTAAATAATTGATTGAAGTATGCAATGAAGTAAACTGTATACACAAATATTTGTTGGAATTATTGCCATGTGATGAAAAAGAAAAATGTAACATGGTTTAAAGCAAAAATGTTGTGTAAATGATGAGTGTATTTGTGATCCAAAATTGTGGGTTTCTTGCAATAATGGTGAGAGTGGGAATGCTAATCCAACTGAATGTTTCCAATCATGCACATCAAAGTGGTACTGTTGAGAAAATAATTGTGCATAATAATGTATTTAAGCCTTGAAACTGAATTGGCTGCATCAACTGCTAAATTGGCTAGAATACAATCTGGGATTTTGGAAGCCAACACAACAAATCAGTGCAATGAAGGGATAATTTCCATCTAATGACCCACAATTACCGGATGTGCAGAGAAAGGAAACGGAACAGTGGTGCAAGGCTGCCTCAAAGCAGTGGCACAATCCCAATGAGCAACAGCAAGAAACCAGTACTATGGGAACATTACAACAAATTTGTTGCCAGCCAACAATGGCACCAGTGGAGGGTGAGCAGAGACACTTCTCATATCATCAGCAAAGTGGTCAATATTCATCTAGTGACCTCCTTACCATAATACACAGGCAAAACAACATAACTGCAGCTTTAGTGTGACAACAGCACACACTGTCCCTGCTACCCTGAGAAATTCCTATATTAGAAGGGAATCCACTCCAGTACAGGGCATTTATCAAAGCCTTTGAACAAGGATTGGAGCAGAAGGCAGGAAAGGCAGACTGCTTGTACTATTTGGAACAGTTTATGAGAGGATGACTATAAGAACTAGTGCACAGTTGTCAGCATATGGCTCCTAAGTGAGGCTACAGTATATAGTGGCAAGGGATCTTTTAGAGGAATATTTTGGAAATCCATATAAAATTGCAACTGCCTATATGGAAAGAGCTCTGGCATGGCAAACAATAAAATCTGAGGATGTTAAATCACTTCAAGCCTGCTCCTTATTCTTGTGTGGTTGCTGTAATGTAATAGAGGAGCTGTCATATGTGCAAGAGCTGGACATGCCAGTGAACTATGAGGACCATCATCTCAAAGTTACCTTTTAAGATGAGGGAGCAACAGAGGACTAAAGCACATGAAGTAATGGAAACAATTAACCATTGAGCTCATTTCAGTGAACTGGTTACATTCATTGAATGAGTTAAAATTCTCTCCTGTCCTTTGTTTGGTGACATGCAGGATCCATCGTTTGGTGTTGTGCAGAAAAGAATCCCACCAAGTTTAAATCACAGCCCAGGGATAGAATAAAAGAAAATATTGGTGCCACAAGAGTAGCATCTGTGGATTTGTTTGAGGGAGTTCTTGAACCAACCCCAGATTTAGAGACATCTAAAGGATCTGAATGTCTTTGTTGTGCTCATAGTCACACTTTGGATGAGTGTAAGCAGTTCCAGAGAAAGGGGCACAAGGAAAAGATAATCTTCCTGAAGGAAAGGGGAGTTTACTTTGCATGTTTAGGTTCTGGGCATATGAGCTGTAATTGCCAGCAGCCCTTGGCATGTAAAGTATGCAGACAAACTCATGCTACTGTGCTTCATATTAAGGGGCATCTTGCAACTCTGGAACAATCAAAGGAAACATCCAATGATCAGTTGACCTCACTCAAAACATGTAGCCTTCCAGGGGCTGATAAGGACCGATGTGCTCTATCCATTTTACCTGTAAAGGTGAAATTAACAAAGGGGAATTGTGTTATACATACATGTGCCTTCCTGGATGCCGGTAGCTTGGCTACATTTTGTTCAGAATATCAATGCAGAAATTGAATATTACAGGCAGAAGAACTAGCCTCCTGTTGCAGACTATAGGCCAAGAAAAGTTTGTCCCAGCCTATTCTTTGACTGGTTTAGAGATAACTGGTCTGGACAGCAATGATTTTCACATCCTTCCAGAGGTTTTTACATAGAAGGAAATTCCTGTCACTGTAGATGATCTGGTAACTCCCGAAGACCTGGCGAAGTGGCCATATTTGTCAAAGGTACATATCCCATGCATAAAGGCAAATGTTGAGCTGTTAAAGGGTATATTCTGGACCAATTTAATTTTTTTATATGAAAATATGTCCCTTTACACACTCATCCAGAAGGGTAATTTTGCACAAGGCCATCTGTCTATAGCAGAAAAAAATAAAATAAAATGTGTCTGGAAAAATCCCAAGGGAGTCTGGAGCCAAAATTGTGATGTTACAGTATCTGTGGAAGCGCGAGCAGGCTGTGCGAGCTTGCGCAGTTTCAGTGCACAGCCTGTCTAGACGAAGCACTCCCATTTCTCTCTCATTGTCCGGTCTTTTGGGAAATGATGAGTACTAATCCCATCATGATTGGTATTGCTACACCCTCCTACGATATATCTGTTAATCATTTTAATAATTATGTGATAACGTTGAAGAAATTTGCAGAAAACCACCAGGTCATTTTCTCATGAACAAACCAGTGCTGACATATGATTCAGAGGGAGGTGTCCCACAGATGACATCACAAAAATCAATGTTTCCTGGGAAATTCAAATGCAAAGTTTTTTCAGAGGCAGACCAATTTGCCTCAAATGGTTTGATTTCAACTGAATTTTTCTGGTATTGTGCAAGGTAAAAAAAATTGCAGAGAATGCAGAATGTTGCAGATATTTGACCAAAGTTTAATATAAAATAGGAGAATTACATTTATCTTGCTCCTGAAGTTACCCATGATATGCCCTTTAATTGGTATCAATGCTCCCAAGATAATGGAACTTTGGGAGATCATCAACAGCTGTGGGAATGGTCCATGTGCCATTAGGACATTGCTGGGATGGGTCATCAATGGTCCACTGGCTAGAAATGATGACAACTTGGAGCGACAGTTTATTTCTGCTACAGTGAACAGGATTTCTCTGTGTAAATTGGAGAAAATGTTGACCAAGCAGTACAAGCATGAGTTTAATGAAAAGCCCAGGGAGGAGAAGGAAATGTTCAGAGAAGATCACAGGTTCCTGGAAATGGCAGAGCAGTCGGCCATGTTTCAGATTGGGAGGTATTGTTTGAAATTGCCTTTTAAGAAGAAGGAGATCTTTTTGCCCAACAACTTTGGAATAGCCAAGCAAAGGGTGCAGGGTTTAAAGAAGACATTCCTGAACAACAAAGGCTTGCACCAGGAATATGCAGAATATATGAATAAACTCATCAGTAAGAATTATGCAGAGCAGGTACCACTACAACAGCTGCCTGGCAAGAATGGGAAGGTGTGGTACATCCCACATCATGGGGTCCACCATCCAAGAAAGGGTTCCCTTTGAGTGGTGTTTGACTGTGGGGCCTCCTTCCAAGGAACATGTTTGAATGCTGAACTTCTGCAGGGTCCCAACCTCACCAGCTCATTGCTTAGAGTGTTCATTCACTTCAGAGAGAAGACTATGGTGTTCATGGGGGACATTCAAGCCATGTTTCACAAGGTGAGGGTTGCTGAGGAAGACCGAGATTTTCTTTGCTTTCTCTGGTGGCCTAATGGAGACATCACTAAGGACCTGGTGGAATATAAGATAACTGTACACCTGTTTGCTGTCATTTCCTCTGCCATTTGCATTGTTTATGCAGTGAGGAAAACTGCTGATGATAACCAGTCCGAGTGTTCAGCTGAAGTGTTACAATCTGTTAAACAGAATTTTTTGTGGATGATTGTTTAAAGAGTTCAGTCACGGCATAAGAAGCTAGCCACATGATTGAAGAACTCACTGCTTTATGCTTAAAGGGGGGCTTCCTCTTGGAAAAATTGATTAGCAATAGCTGTGTTGTTTTGCAGTCCATGCAGAAGATTAAAGAGCTCAAGACCTAAAGGAGTTGGACCTGGATCAAGACCAACTCCCAGTGGAAAGAGCTTTAGGTCTGCAGTGGTGTGTGGAAACAGACTCTTAAGTTTAAGATGGAAATGAAGCAGCAGCCTCTCACTAGATGTGGTATGCTGTCAATCACCAGCTTGGTGTACGATCCTTTGGGTTTTCTGGCACCTGTCACCTTACTTGCCAAGATGATGCAGCAAGAGCTGTGTAGGAGGAGATGTGGTTGGGATGATGATCTGCCACATGACATTTTACATCAGTGGAAAGGGTGGTTGGAGGACTTGACTCTGCTAACAACATTTATTGTGACCAGATGCAGCAAGTCTGGAAATGTTATGATCAAGTATGCCCAATTACATCACTTTGCAGATGCTAGCAAAGGTGGCTATGGAACTGCAACATACATCCGCATGTTAAATCAATCTGGTGACATTTAGGTTTCCTTTCTTCTGGATAAGGCCAGAGTGACGCCACTGAAGGCTGTTATTATTCCCCAGCTGGAATTGACTGCAGCTGTCCTTGCTGTCAGAGTAGAATTGATGTTAAGGGCAGAGCTTATACTCCAACTGGATGGTTCAGTTTTCTGGATGGACAGCACTTCAGTGTTGAAGTATATCAATAATGAGGATAAGCGTTTTCAAACATTTGTGGAAAATAGAATCTCAGCAATTAGAGAAGCATCCGAGTCATCACAGTGGCGACACGTCTGCACCAAAGACAATCCAGCAAATGATACATCAAGAGGATTGAAGGTGGCAGACTTGCTGAAGAATGACTGGAGGCTTGAAGGACCTGCATTTCTTTGGAAGAATGAGGAGGATTGGCCCAAAGTAGTGTTGGACATTTCAGTGGACTCCAGCGATCCAGAGGTTAGATGTGAGATGACCACAAATGTTATTAATGTGTATGATAAGGTTAATCCTATTAACCAGCTCATCATCTATTTCTCTGAGTGGAAGCATCTTAAGACAGCAGTTGCCTGGTTCCTCAGTTTAAAGCAATGGTGTAGTCTAGTTTTTGTAATGGGTATACTGTCTATACTCGTACTCACCCGTCCCAGGACAACGCGTCTTAGAATAACAATCATCTTGGAGCAACACCCCATAAGCACCATCACTACCTTGTGTCTGATGCTGCCTCCTAACATGTTGATAACATAACCAATCTTTCAGAATGCTCTCAAGATGTATACTGTAGGCTATGCATTAGTGAATGTGATTCAGATGTTTTTTAGTACATGAATAAAAAACATCTGAATCTGAATCACATTCACTAATGCATAGCCTACAGTATACATCTTAGAAACATTCTGAAAGACTGGTTGTGTTAGACTGGGAGGGTGGATAGCCTGGTAGCCTATAAAACTTTCCAAATATGTTTGTGCTCAGGCATCTGAGGTGTGCATTGCCTCCTTGTTTGTGTGGCAGAGCAATGGCTTTTTAGTCAAGTTGTGACATACTTTCTTAGCTCAAAAAGTGATACAGGTGGCCCATTGATGCTGATCATCATCAAATTACTTACATGTGACAACAACAGTGTAGATCTCTTATCTGTGCAAATATTGTTCACGAGACTGAAGCCCCTTCCACATTCAGCAGTGCTGCAAGGGATGGTCTGCATGCATCGTATGAGTGGTGTTAGGCTTTCAGGCTCACGGTGTGGTTGCTCTAGGAAATCTCTCATACCATTGACTGCCTGCTCTTCACAAAGTTTGAACCATCTGCACAGCCATTTGACTTGTGCCTCACCATGCTGTATGCCAGGCATTGATGGCCAGTTGTCTGTATCCAGAATGCTGAGATCATGAAGCATTTCACCCTCAAATGAGAGGCACTTCTCCAAGTTGTTAATCAGACTCTGTAAGAATTGCTTTGCATTGATTGGTGTGAGCTTTGCATTTAACTCCAGGGGGACAGATCCAAAATGTCCCAAAGCTTGTGCTGTTAGTGCATCCTCTGTTTTCTCCCCTGGGGTGTCTTTGAATGATGCCAACACTCTGATGGTGCACTTCAGAAGCTGCTCTGCTCTCAAGAGTGTGACTGAATGGGCCTGGAGTTGCTGAGACAGGTTTGTAAGTTCAAACAGTGCATCAAACATGAGTCCAATGTCACACAAGAATTCCTTACTTTGCATTTGACATGCCAGGCCTCTATGAGTTTGTCTCTCTTTGCTGTTTCTTGTTTGGTCACCTGCAGCATTTTCAAAGTGTCTGTTGAGTGCTTCATATGACCTCCACACAGCCTTTACAGAACGGAAGCTGCTGGCCATCCATCGCGTACTTAAAACTCTGCCAGTTCTCAGGATTTGTGAGCCCACATCTTGTGCTGCTTCTAGAAGTTCCTGTGAATTTTTATTGGACTGACTGTAGAGACTGTGGATCTTCTCAGTGAACACTTTGAAGTGGGTGACTGCCTGAACATCATCCACAGCATCAGATACAGCCAGTTCCAAATGGTGGTTCATGCAGTGCCATGTGAACAGGTTAGGATACCTTGCAGTCATTGCCACACCAGAGTTCTTGCCTAACATAACACTGGCTCCATTAGAAACAAATAAGACCCAGTTCTTTTGAAGCCACTCATCACTGAAGCCTGCAGTGTCCAAACAGTTCAGTAGAGCTTTTTCTCTATCCTCTGCCCTTTGGCTCTCCAGCTCAACCAGCTCCAAGAACACAAATTCAGGAGTAGCTCCATCTACTGAGACTTTCAAGTTGACAATCATGACAGATTTGTGGCTAAGAGATGTAGCCTCATCAATGAGATCAGACAACTTGCTTGAAGACATAATACTGTGAACTATTTTATTCTTCATCTCTTTTGCTATGTGTTCAACAATTTTTGTGGAACTGTACCTTGAGTGCAGATTGGTGCCCATGTTGACACCATTTTCCCCCTGAAGCTCAATCACTGAATTTGTTATCCACCCCCAGTGCCTTGCCACCGAGAAGCTTGGAAACCACCTCAGTAACTTCGGCTTGTGTAATGGAGGAGTCCACCGCTGAGTCATCAGCTTCCGCTTTCTCAATGGAAGACATGACGGTGGGATTGAGGAGATCCTCGAAGTATTCCTTCCACCACCTGACAATATCCCCAGTCGAGGTCAACAGCTCCCCACCTGCACTGTAAACAGTGTTGGCAGAATACTGCTTCCCCCTCCTGAGGCGCTGGACGATTTGCCAGAATTTCTTCAGGGTCGACCGATAGTCCTCCTCCATGGCTGAACTGATGGTACTGCAAGAATCAGTCTCCTAGGAGGGAAACAGAGGTAGAAGGTAATCCAAAGATGCTTCAATTGGGGACAAACCTGTGGCAGCTCTGGTCAAGGAATTATGGGCAAGATGAGGGCTCCAGGAGAAGCAGTTGGTTGCAGTGACAGCGCAAAGCTGACTCCAGATCCTGGTTTGTCCTTTCTGTCTGGCCATTGGTCTGGGGATGGAGACCAGAGGTAAGACTCACAGAGGCATCAAGAGCTTGACAGAATGCCTTCCAAACCTGTGATATGAACTGAGAACCCTGGTCCAGTGGAATTCCATAGAGATGGAAGACATGTTGAACCAGGAGACCTGCTGTCTCATGGGCTGTAGGGAATTTGGGAACAGCCAAAAAGTGAACTGGCTTAGGAAAACAGTCAACTATGGTGAGAATAACTGTATTACTTTGTGAGGGTGGTAAACCACTGACAAAACCAAGAGTGAAGTGTGACCAGGAGTGACCAGGGACAGAGAGAAGGCACAGCAGGCCAGCTGGTGAGAGAAGAGAGGACTTTCCTTGAGCACAGACAGTGCAGGCAGTGACATAGGTATCTGTATCCATGGTAGGGCATCAAAAATGCTGCTTGAGGAGAGTCAGGGCACGGTTCATCCCAGGATGGCAGGCAAAATGAAAAGTATGTACTCATTTGAGGACCTGGGAGTGAGCAGATTCTGGGACAAACAAGCAGTTAGGTGGACTGTTACCTGGATATGGTTGCATCTGTTGTGCCTCTCTTACCCAGAACTCGATGTCCCAAGAGCCTGCTGCCACAACAAAGGCTGAAGCAAGGATAGGTTCTGGGCAGGAGGGAGTCTTATCAGTAACATGTTGGTAGGAAAGTGCGTCAGTCTTCACATTTCTGGAACCAGGTCTGTAGGTGGGAGTAAAGTTAAAAATGACAACAAAAAAAAGCCCAACATGCTTGATAAGAGTTTAGGTGTTTTGCTGTCTGGATGTATGTTAGGTTTTTGTGGTCAGTCCAGACCATGAAAGATTTTTCTGTCCCCTCTAACTCCACACTTCTAAAGCCAACTTAATAGCTAGCAGCTCCCTGTTGCCAACATCATAGTTATGTTCAGCTGGAGAGAGATGTCAGGAAAAGAAGGTGCAGGGATGGAGTTTTTGATCACAAACAGGGTGTTGGAAGAGGACTGCCCCTTCTCCGGTGTCGGAGGCATCCACTTCAACAATGAACTGGTGTGATGGATCAGGACAGGAGCAGAGAAAAATAAATTCTTTAACTTGGAAAAGCTGTCTTCAGCTTCAGGGGTCCAACAGAACTGAGTGGAAGAGGAAGTGAGTTTGGTGAGAAGGAGTTGCTAACTTACTGTAATCCCAAATGAACTGGCAGTAGAAGTTTGCAAACCCCCAAAGTTGCTGAAGCTGCTTTCGGCTGGAGGGTCTGGGCCACTCTGCCATTGCTCAGATTTTTTTTTTTGGGTCGGCTTTCACCTACCTGCTCTCAATAATGTAGCCCAGGAAACTCACAAAACTGGCATGGAATTCACACTTCTCAGCTTTCATGAAAAGTTTATTCTCCAGCAGCTTCTGGAGAATCTGGCAGACATGATCAAAGATGTCCTGAGAGAAGATCAGAATATAATCATGGTATACAAACACAAAGCAGTTCAGTAAATCATTGACTAGAGTGTGGATGACTGCAGGAGTGTTGGTTAACCTGAAAGGCGTTACCAGATAGTTGAAATGTCCAAGTGGTGTGTTGAATGTTGTTTCCCATTCAGCTCCCTCTGATCTGAACAAGGTGGTAAGCGTTCTTGAGGTCTAGCTTAGAAAACCATGGCACTGTGGCACCTTGAAGGGGCTCAAAAGCAGACGTGATTAAAGGCGGAGGGTATTTGTTCTTCACAGTGATGTTATTTAGCCAACAATAGTCAATACAGGGGCGTAATGTGTGATCTTTCTTGGAAACAAAGAAGAAGCCAGCACCAACAGGAGAGGAAGATGGTCTGATACCTGCAGCCAAAAAGTCATTTATATTCTTCCCCGTAGCCTCTCTCTCTCTGGATGGGAGAGATTGTAGAGATTAGTATGGAATGGGAAACTAGGTAGCAGATCTGTGGCACAATCATAAAGGCATTGTGGAGGCAAAGAAAGAGCTAGATCCTTTCTGAAAACTTCACTCAGATCATGATACTGGACTGGAATGGAAGACAAATCTAGGGACTCAGACATCTGTGGAGGGATGGTGACCTCTGGAGGCAGAGAAGATCATAAGCAAGAAGAGTGGCAGAATGAACCCCAGCTGATAATTTTACCAGCAGAGCAGTCAACATGAGGATTGTGTTGTTTCAACCAGGGATGGCCCAGAACTAAAAGAGCTTTAGGAAAGGAAATTATCTTAAACTCAATACTCTCCCTATGATTGCCAGATAGGACCAGAGTTACAGGAACAGTACAGTGAGTGATTTTAGCCAGAAATTTTCCATTTAAAGCACTGGCAGTGCCTGGAGATTTAAGCTATTTGAGGGGAATCCCATATGGAAAAGATGTAGATAAATCTTATACAATTTGTATATCCTTTGTCTGAAACTTTGTATGTAAAGCATACAACAGTGAAACCAGATATAAGATCCTTAGTAAATTTGAACAAAATGAAACTTGTATGATT
>JAODXR010000013.1:15366104-15377813 GCA_028877395.1 Cathorops festae
CAATTTAGAGTCACCAGTTAACCTAACCTGCATGTCTTTGGACTGTGGGGAAAACTGGAGCACCCGGAGGAAACCCACATGGACACAGGGAGAACATGCAAACTCAATTATAGGGGAATGTGCTCCAATTATAGGGGAATCACACTTCTCAGCCTCACCGGGAAGGTTTACTCCAGGGTACTGGAGAGGAGAATTTGGCCAATAGTCAAACCTCCAATCCAGGAGGAACAATGCGGTTTTCGTCCTGGTTGTGGAACACTGGACCAGCTCTACACCCTTCACAGGGTGCTCGAGGGTTCATGGGAGTTTGCCCAATCAGTCCATATGTGCTTTGTGCATCTGGAGAAGGCATTTGACCATGTCCCTCGTGGTATCCTGTGGGGGGTGCTTCGGGAGTATGGGGTTCAGGGCTCTTTGCTAAGGGCTGTCCGGTCCCTGTACAAACAGAGCAGGAGTCTGGTTCGCATTGCCAGCAGTAAGTCAGACCTGTTCCCGTTGGACTCCGGCAGGGCTGCCCTTTTTCACCAGTTCTGTTCATAATTCTGTCCATAAAGATTGCTAGGTGCAGCCAGTGGCCAGAAGGAATCCTGTTTGGGAACCACAGGATTTCATCTCTGCTTTTTGCAGATTATGTTGTGTCCTGTTGGCTTCTTCAAACCAGGACCTTCAGCATGCATTGGGGTTGTTTGCAGTCGAGTGTGAAATGGCTGGGATGAGAATCAGCACCTCCAAGTCCAAGGCCATCGTTCTCGACCGGAAAAAGGGTGGCTTGCGCTCTCCAGGTTGGTGGAGAAACCCTGCCTCAAGTGGATGAGTTTAAGTATCTCGGGATCTTGTTCACAAGTGAGAGAAGGATAGAGCATGAGATCAACAGGCGGATCGGTGCGGCCTCCACAGTGATGTGGTCGCTTTACCGGTCCATCGTGGTGAAGAAGGATCTGAGCCAAATGGCGACGCTCTCGATTTACCGGTCGATCTACATTCCAACTCTCACCTATGGTCATGAGCTTTGGGTAATGACAGAAAGAACAAGATCGCAGATACAACCGGACAAAATGAGTTTCCTTCGCAGGGTGACTGGGTGCTCCCTTAGGGTGAGAAGCACAGTCACTTGGGAGGAGCTTGGAGTACAGCTGCTGTTCCTCCATATCGAGAGGAATCAGCTGAGGTGGCTCGGGCATCTCTTTCGGATGCCTCTTCGATGCCTCCCTGGGGAGGTGTTCCAGGCATGTCCCCCCGGGAGGAGACCCCAAGGAAGACCCAGGACACGCTGGAGGGACTGTGTCTCTCGGCTGGCCTGGGAATGCCTCGGTGTTCTTCCCGAGGAGCTGGCCGAGGTGTCTGGGGAAAGGGAAGTTTGAGCTTCCATGCTCAGACTGTTGCCTCCGTGACCCGGCCCCAGATAAGCGGAAGAAGACGAGATTTCACTGGAGATAACAAATGCTTTTCTTAGTAGACACTTCAATTTCAAGTGTGCTGCACCACAGGTATGGTGAAAACTCAGCTTGTCAAAATGCTTCTATTGACACTGTCAGAGGCAGCATTCAGCTACTAGGACAATCTCACAGATTATATTAAAGCAAATTATGACAGCACATGTAACCAAATACAGTATAAGCAGTCCTTGGCCAGAAACAACAGCTGAGAGCTTAAACATACCTGAATGCACAGCCTTATTTCAGCAAAGAGCCATTGCAGGTGTATGCTGCTGAATGAAACCACCACTCTTGAGGAAGCTACTAAATTAACTAGCCAGTGTGAAAGACCTTATTCACCCTTCCAATAGCTGGAATGTGCCATCCAGCCTCTGTTCATACCAGAGCACATCTGGGATGACTAAATGGGATGATACAATATATCCTAGTTATGAACATGACACTGCAATCGATGAGTCCTACCCCAGAAGAAGATCTTCTTGCTCCTTTCACAACTACAGATGACATTTTTTCAGCCCCTTAGCACTGCAGTGATGATAGACTCTCATGTTGAGACCGTACTGATCACCATTTCAGCCCACAAAGGAGAGCCGATGGATATAAAGACAGCCAATTATACCTCATGGCTCCAGGGGTGATGGCAGTACAAATCTCAGATATGAGTGTGTGAGAGAACAGCAGTATTAAAAGACCATTCAGAGAGGCCACAGCCAACCCATTCATCCATTGTGCACTATGCTGAAACCCAGTACTCAGGAAATGGGTAGTAGCTGGACAGCCGATCTTCAGCTGACAAGATGGAGGCCCAAAGCCACAAGGAAATTTTTGCATTAGAGACTAATGGATGGACAACAAAAAACTGAGTCAGTATCTTCATAGTCATTGGTGCTGGCTTATCAATCATTAGAGAATCACTAAACATTGTCCCCTGTTGAAATGTTTTCAAACAAACACAGGTCAGCAATTACACATCTTAGGTATATTATCTGTCATTATGCATTAGGCTTGTGTATTGTCATGCAGTAGCACAGCTCAAGTTGGGTTCTTTTGTGAAAGAAAAAAGAAAAAAGACTGGCTCCGCCACAGCAGCACTTTAGTGCAGTGTGTTGTTTTTTTTTAAAGTGCACCCAAAGTCCAAAAGTGTCCCAAAAGTGAAATTGTGGCATGTAAACAAAGTTGGCTAAAAATAACAAAAATATTCAATAAAGAAAAAAAACTAATTTTAAAAAGTCCAGAATAATTGACCAAGTCCAAAAAAACAAACTTCAAAGTAACCCAATTACAGCCACAATCTGCCAGACAACTGTTTACCTAAGCTAGTACTTGTTGCTTCTCCCTCCCCCTCTCTGCTTCCTCTTCTTGGCCTTTTATGGCTGATAAACAACATTATGGTGCATTACCGCCACCAACTGGTGTGGAGTCAGGTGTGCACCCCCGCTCTAGTAACTAGGGGTAATTAACAAGGAGCTGTACGGAGGAGCTAGACAGAGCCCTCTGTCACAGTATATATGTCAGTGCATTCTCATGAATCCCCAGGCTTTCCATTTCTGATTGAAAACTGCATATGATTGAAAGGACACTACATTTTGGCTGCTGCTTCTCACTGGAGCTTTTTCTTTTTTTTTTCTTCCCTTTGTTTTTTGTTTTGTGCTTGTATCGTTTTATGGGGGGGGTTGTGTGTTTTTATGTTTATTATTTTTTTTTATTTTAATGCTGAATAATATCTACAGGTTTTGGAGCAACATGCTGCCATCCAGATTACATAATTTTTCAGGGAAGGCCTTGCCTAATTCAGCAAGACAATGCCAAATCGCATTCTGCATGTATTAATTGTATGGCTCTGTACTAAATGAGTCTGGGTGTTAAACTGGCCTGCCTGCAAACCAGACCTGTCTCCCATTTAAAACATTTGCTGCATTATGAACCGCAAAATACAACAAAGGAGATTCCAAACTGTTGAGGAAATTAAATTGTATATCAGGCAAGAATGGAACAACATTTCACTTTCAAAACTTCAGCAATCAGTCTCCTCAGTTTCAAAATATTTACAAAGTAAAAGTAGAGGTGATGCAACACAGTGGTAAACATGCCTCTGTCCCAACTTTTTTGAAATGAGTTATCAAATCCAAAATAGGCATATATATTTCAAACACAAAATTTCTCAGTTTCAACGTTTGATATGTTGTATTTGTACAACCCCAAATCAGAAAAAGTTTGGACAGAATGGAAAATACAAATAAAGAAAGCAGTGATTTCTAAATTTACTTTGACTTGTATTTCATTGTAGACAGTTTGAACCCAAGATATTTCATCTTTTATCTGGTCAGCTTCATTTAATTTGTTAATATACATCCATTCCTGCATTTCAGGCCTACAACGCATTCCAAAAAAAAAGTTAAGATGAGGGCAGTTTAGGTATAGTAATGAGTTAAAATTATTAAATAATGATGTGATTTGAAATGAGTGATTGTAATCATAATTTGGTACAAACCAGTACCCAGGAAAGGCCTAGTCTTTGAGGAGCAAAAATGGGCTGAAGATGTTGTTTGTTAACAAATGCATGAGAAAATTATTGAAATGTTTAAAAAAACATGTTCCTGAAATAAAGATATGAAGGAATTTGGATGTTTCACCCTCTACAGTGCATATCATTAAATGATTCAAGGAATCTGGAGGAATTTTGGTGCCTAAAGGGCACCAGCCTTAGCTGAACACTTGTGATCACCGATCCCTCAGACAGCCATGCATTAAGAACCATCGTTCATCTATCTATAGCTGATATAACCACATGGGCTCAGGATTACTTTGTCAAACCTTCGTCAAGCATTACAATACAGATGTACATCCACAAATGCCAGTTAAAACTTTACTGTGGCAAAATGAAGCCTGTGTCCAGAAGTGCCGTCAACTTCTCTGGACTAGAGGCATCTAGGATGGCCCATCACGCAGTGGAAACATGTATTGTGGTCAGAAGTATCAGTATCCCAGGTCTTTTTTGGAAGAAATGGATGCCATGCACTCCAGACCAAAGATGAAAAGGACCATAAAGACTGTTACAAGCAATGAGTCCAAAAGCCAGGTTCTCTTATGGTATGGGGTTGTGTCAATGAATGTAGCAAAGGTAACACACACTTCTGAGATGGTAGCATTAATGCAGAAAAGTACATTGAGGTTTTGAAGCAACATATGCTGCCTTCAAGATATGGGGATATAGGGATATTTCAACATCACAATGCAAAACCACATTCTGCACACATTACAAATTCATGGCTGCAGAAGGAGAGGGTGTCTGTCCCCAGTAGAGACTGTATAATGAAGTTTGAAATGAAAAGTATTACAATGATGACCCTGTATTGTTGCACACGTTAAGACCTATTTGCAGTAAGAATGAGACGAAATAATGCTTGAAACACTCACTTGGTGTCTTCAGTCCCTAAACATCTTTTCAAGTGTTGTGAGAAGGAATGGCAACATTATAAAGTGGTAAATGCTTTACTGCCCCAACTTTAAATATATATATATATATGTTGCAAGAATCAATATTGAAAGAAGTGTTTATTTTGGAAAACCAATACAATTCATAAGGTAAAACATCAAGTAATGTGCTGTTATATTGTTTTGAGTGCAATACAGGCAAAAGATTATTTACAAATCATTGTTTTCAGTTTGAATTTCAATTTCAACATACCATCCCAACGTTTTCTGATTTGGGGTTATAATTTGAGCTGCTTAGAAACCTGGAATTTTTCCTATGGTGTGAGTAGTGCAAAAAATGTATTTTTAGTAATTGTAGCATTTGTGCATTGACAGTATTTTTGTTACTATATTAACTACATTAGTGACTAATTTTGAGACATTAGGTGATTGAGAAATGTGATGTAAGGATTGTGTGTGGCTACTCCAACAGTGTTGTTATGGGCTTCTTATCAGTGATTAGCTGTCTAATTTGTCTACAGAATCTGTTGTTAAGGCCTGTATTCCAAGGTTTGTCATCCTATCTTGGCATCTTCAGTGGGCTAAATTCCCCACACCTTGCAGTTATTTAGACACTGCTTTGTATTAAGTAATATACATTTTTGGCTTAGTTATACATAATAAAAACATTTAACTTAGAATTAAAGAGAAGTTTACATAGTCCTGAGAATCATCCTCATGGTAGGTGTGTGTAAATACTAAGAGATGGTGGTATTGTGACAGAGGCTAAAGGTTTGAAATTGTCTTTTTCATTTCATATTTCCAAACTTTTTTCATCTTAAAAAACTGAGCAAAGAACATTTATTATTTCATGTTGAATAGAATGGATTTTATTCAGCAAATTGCATATGGTCAAATTGTACAATCAGCTTATTAATCAAATTCATCTTTGACGTATGTGTATGATCCAACTTTTGTCTGGTTGGTGTTTGTAATTTTGAGCATAATATTTCAACATCCTTAAAAATATTTTATTTGCAATTAAATAATCTAAATTAATATAAATAATAATTATTGCAGGCAGCACGGTGGTGTAGTGGTTAGCACTGTCACCGCACAGCAAGAAGGTCGAGCCCAGAGGCCAACAAGGGTCTTTCTGTGTGGAGTTTGCATGTTCTCCCCATGTCTGCGTGGGTTTCCCCCACAGTCCAAAGGTTAATTGGTGGCTCCAAATTGACCACAGGTGTGATTGTGAGTGCGAATGGTTATTTGTCTCTGTGTCAGTCCTGTGATAACCTGGTGACTTGTCCAGGGTGTACCCCGTCTCTTGCCCATAGTCAGCTGGGATAGGTCCAGCTTGCCTGCGATCCTGTAGAACAGGATAAAGTGGCTACAGATAATGGATGGATGGAATAATTATTGCAAGATTCAAAAATGTTTGAATCTACTTTGTTTATAATCACAATTGTGCATGTGTGAACCCTGTACTAAAATGTAGATAATGGGGTTTACTGTCATTTGTAAATGTTAATCAGAGGCACAGATGTGGATTTTTATTAACTCAATTGTGTTTTAGTAAAAGAGGTACCACCAAGCATTGGTCTAGACCTTGGACAGATAGTCCATCCATCCATCCATCCATCCATCCATCTCTGTTCATTTCAACACTAAACCATGCCAGACACAGTTTCTTCATTCTGGTTGGCTGCTTTTCAGTGTTTAGTTAATTTTTGTCTGCATTTTGATATTAAATAATGGCTTTATTTGCTTAGCATAATTTCCCTTTGCAGATAGATGTATGCATGGGTCCAAATCCTGAAATTTTTTTCCAAGTGGTCCACACTTTTTCAACTTCTGTTTATAGTGGCTATGATTGTGCTTAATATTATTTTAACTGGTTGTGTATTTTTGTCCCTGAAGGGACTGTTTCATCACATGAGATAAATGGTAATCCCACATGTTACACATGCAGTAGATAGATAAGGTTGAAAAAAATGATGAAATACTTCTTTACACTAATGCCATCTTATATTACTGACAACTCTTTCTCCACGTGGGTATGTTTGTTTACTAAAGGAGTTTGGGGTGCCTTTCATGGAGACAAGTGCTCGGTCTGGCCTTAATGTGGACCTGGCCTTCACTGCCATAGCCAAGTGAGTAGACCTTCCATGTGCAGTTTGGAGGACAGATTACAACAATACACATGAGAAAATACTTTGTATGTGTGATCTTTGTTAATGACAATGATTTACCTTAAGTGTCTTAAAGTTGTGTTTTTTATATCCTGTTTCCCAAAAGGTTTTGATAGTCTATGCAGGCCTATGTTAGATAATCAATTTAGACTTCAACAACCTTTGTCATTCAGTATGCAACAAGTGTACACTGAATGAAATTTTGTTGCAATTTGGCTCAGCACAGAATTAAATATGAAAGTGTATTAAATCATGCAGCAACAAAATAATTATAAAATGCAATAGTATAAAGTGACCTGTGGAATTAGGAATTGTTCAAGTATAAATAGAAGTTTAGTGTTTAGATTCGGAGTTCAGCAGTCTGGTGACCTAGGGGGAAAAGCTGTTATAGAACCTGGTGGTCCTGCACTGAATGCTGCAGAACCTCTTTCCAGAGCCCAGGAGGGAGAACAGTCTATAGTGACGGTGTGAGGGGTCACTGATGATATTTCTGGCTTGGGACATGCAGCGCCTAGGTGCAGTGTTTTGAATGGCAGGAAGAGAAGTCCCAATGATGTTCTCCCCTGTTCTCACCACTCTCCTCACAGTCTTCCAGTCAGAGGCACTGCAGTCTCCACACCACACAGAGATGAAGTTGGTCAGAACGCTCTCTATGATGCTTCTGTAGAATGTAGTGAGCATGGGTGGGGGTAGGTGGCTCTCCTCATCCTATGCAGGAAGTGCAGATGTTGCTGTGCTTTCTTGACCAGTGACGTGGTGTTCACAGACCAGGTGAAATTGCCTGTGATGTGCACCCCCAGAAACTTGGTGCTATTGACTACCTACACAGCCGTGTTGTTGATGAGAAGTGGAGCGTGACTGGGCTGGTTCTTCCTGAAGTCAACAATGATCTCTTTGGTTTTGTCCATGTTCAGGATCAGGTTGTTTACATTTACAGTAGTGAGGGGTCACTGCTCATCTGTTGAGAAGGTGCAGGACTTTATGGAAACGTCTAAACAAAACAGGAAAAAATCCGCACACTTCAGGTCTTTTTTATGCAAAATAGCTTTACTTGACTTGCAAGCTTTCGGTCTTAGACCTTCATCAGGCAGAGTGCATACATTACATTTACAGTACCTTTACATAAACATATAGGGTTGTAAGCCTACAAACTCATTCATTCATCCTCTGGCCTATTCCAGGAATACTTTGTGCAAGGTGGGAATATATATATCCAGGATGGGACAACAGTCCATCACAGGGCACCGTGCATATGCATATATATAAAATGACAAACTTATTCACAGATTGGGACAGTTTAGATCTTTTGAGAAATATGAGGTAACCTAGAGGAAATCCACTTGCAGTTTGGTTAATATAGGTGCCTTGAGCGAGGCACCTAACTCCCAACTGCTCCCTGGGTGCTGTTAGCTTGGCTGCCCACTGCTCTGGGTATGTGCGCTCATTGCTCACGTGTGTGTTCACTACTTAAGATGGGTTAAATGCAGAGAGGAATTTCACAAGCATGTGATGAATAAAGTTGTTCTTCTTCTTTGATACAAAGACAACATGCAAATAAATGCCACAGATATAGCAACCCAAGCTCAGGATCAAACCAGGATCTGTAAGCAGCTGTAAGAAAGCAACAGAATATTTTAATTGAACAAATAAACTGATGAACTACTTTGAATTAACAGCTAGTGTGAAGACAGAAAATTATTCTTATGCATATGGATATATAAAACAATGCAAAAATAAGCATTTTTATGAAGGTATTTTAAGTTTTATTTATAAAAGGTATTTTAATTTATGCTACAATCCTTGTGACTGTTCTGGTACTAATTTTACCTGCTTAGACTTAATGCAAAGTG
Source organism: Cathorops festae (assembly GCA_028877395.1). Taxonomy (NCBI): domain Eukaryota; kingdom Metazoa; phylum Chordata; class Actinopteri; order Siluriformes; family Ariidae; genus Cathorops; species Cathorops festae. The sequence goes on from JAODXR010000013.1 coordinate 15,374,997, forward strand.
GCCTATAAGTACAATACAAATGACCGTTCATATTTTCTTGTCAGTGATATTTGAACTTGGTGGGAAAAAATGTTTTAGTTACAGGCCTAGACTATCTAATAATGACTAGACCTGGCCTCTGAGCATGATTCGGCCATGAGGAATTTTCAGTCTTCATTCTGTTTTTCTTCTTCATCCTTGCAGAGAGTTGACGCACAGGTCCATGAAGGGTGTGGATGAGCCCAAGTTTAAACTGCATGAGTATGTCAACAAAGAAATGAAGACCACGGGGTGCTGCAGGTCCTAAAACTACAAGCGGGTGTGTTTGTGTATGTACATACACACATGGTTATCATAAATGTGTTTACATTTGCCCAGCTGTGGGATTTTTTTTTTTTTGTGTGTGTGTGTGTGTGTGTGTGTGTGTGTGTATGTATGTGGACCAATGGTTCTTATTGACTATGTTTAAATTTGTCCACCTGCATCACATATTTGTGTGAGTGTAAGTACCCTGATTACATGACAAATGGTAAGCAGTGAACAGTGTGCAGCGTTCCATTAGTTTTGTGACACCATGTGGGTTTTTAATCAATTTCAAGTCTGGGAGAGCCTTGAAGGGCTCATGGATACAATATTTTCTTTATACTGTTTCGTGGAAAATGTTCTGGAGAAGCACAGTTTTCTGCCCTTTTCTGTCTGTAAGCACTGCATACCCTGGTAATGTTAGAATAATGGGAAGAAGTGCACTCTTTAGAGAAACAGTCAAGCAATACCACAAATGTGCAGATATAAAGTACTATATATAATTGTCCCATCTTTTTGTTCATTAAAGAAATTAGGAGCCACACATTACATACACCAACATTATTTTAAAATTATATATTGTTATATACAGTGGCATGCAAAAGTTTGAGCACCCTTACTGAAAGAGCAGAAGATGAACTGATCACCAAAAGGCATAAAGGTAAAGACGACACATTTCTTTTCAGCATTTTGTGCAAGATTTGTGTATTATTTTTGTTTTGTACAATTGGAGAGTGAAAAAAGAAAAGGAACACCATTCAAAAGTTTGGGCACCCCAATACATTTGAGTTCTCAGGTAACTTTTACCAAGGTTCCAGACCTGAATTAGCTTATTGAGCTGTGGCTTGTTCAAATTCTTAATTAGAAAAGGTCAGATGATGCAGATTTCAAAGCTGTATAAATTCTCTGACTCCTCAAATTTGTCCCTAAAATCAACAGTCATGGACTCCTCTAAGCAACTCGCTAGCATTCTGAATAATAAAATAATTGATGCCCACAAAGGAGGAGAAGGCTACAAGAACATAGCAAAGTGTTTTCAAGTAGCTGTTTCCTCAGATCATAATGTTATTAAGAAATGGCAGTGTGGCAGCGGGGGCGTGATCAAGCATCGGCCTGCAATAGGAGGGAGGAGTCAGGGAAGGTAAGTGGCAGATTCACATCACCTGTTGTCAATTAACGTGTGTCTGTGTGTCTTCCCAGTGACCACGCCCTTGATATAAGGAGAGCGAGAGCAGAGGAGAGCTCGCTCCCCAACCAGACGCTGCCTGCGTGTGCGTTGTGTATGTCTGGTTTTTAAAGTCAACTGAAAAGTGGCTTTAATAAAAAAGAAAGTATTGCACTCAGTTTTGCCTGCTGTCCTTCTGTGCTCCTCCTACACATACGAACTGTCACAGTGGTGCTGAAACCCAGGACTGGAGCACAGAAGAAAACAGCCCCATGGAGTCCTCCCTGTTCGGCGAATTGGTCCACGCCCTCGCCACAGCCCAGTAGAACCAACACCAGGCGCTCATCGCCCTCCAGAAGGAACAAGAACAATGATTCGAGGCCCTGGTTTTGGCACGGCAAGAAGACTGATGGGCGTTCCAGCATCTCTTTGTGTCGGCGGGGTCCACCATCTCCACCGCCACGGGCCCATCCCCCTTCACCCTGGCAAAAATGGGCCCGCAGGACGACCCCGAGGCCTTCTTCACTCTGTTTGAACAGACAGCCGAGGCCTCTGGATGGCCGGTGGAACAGCGCGCGGCACGCCTCCTCCCACTGCTGATGGGTGAGGCGCAGCTGGCCACGCTTCAGCTCCCCGCCGACCAATGACTGGTCTATGCAGACCTTCACCGAGCCATCCTCCAGCGGGTGCGATGCACCCCGGAGCAACAGAGACAGCGCTTCTGCGCTCTGCATCTGGAGGAAGTCAGCTGGCCGTTTGCATTTGGCCAGCAGCTCCGGGACGCCTGCTGGCGGTGGTTGAGGGTCGACAACCGCGACGCCGAGGGGATCGTCGACCAGGTGGTACTGGAACAGTTCATCGCACATCTGCCAGCAGGAACCGCAGAGTGGGTCCAGTGCCACTGCCCGCATTGCTGGATCAGGCCATCGAACTCGCAGAAGACCATATGGCAGCGGTTCTGATAGCAGGACATCAACCAAGCTCTTTCTCTCTCTCTTCTCTCTCTCCCTCTCCCCCTCCTCCTGTGTCTCGCCCTCACCCTGTTCCCCCACTACGGAGGCGGGGGCGGGTGCCACCCCAACCAGCTCCCCATTCCCATGGTGCCCTCCCGTTTCTACCTTCTGTGTCTGTCTCTTCCCCACCTCAGGTGACTGAGCCCTGGAGCACCGGTGCCAGGGGAAAGCCCGGGCCGGTTTGTTGGCGCTGCGGGGAGCCGGGCCATCTGCAACAGCAATGCTCGGCGATGGAAGTGGGCATGGTGGTTCGGATCCCCAATGCGCCGAGAGCCGCCCTTGATCGAGCCGGAGCGTATCGCATACCGGTGAGTGTCCAAGGGGATACATATCAGGCGTTGGTGGACTCAGGCTGTA
>JAODXR010000013.1:15485599-15495847 GCA_028877395.1 Cathorops festae
GGTCAAACCAGTTAACCTAACCTGCATGTCTTTGGACTGTGGGGGAAATTGGAGCACCCGGAGGAAACCCACGGGGAGAACATGCAAACTCCGCATAGAAAGGCCCTCGCTGGCTGCTGGGCTCAAACCCAGAACCTTCTTGCTATGAGGCAACAGCGCTAACCACTACATCACCGTGCTGCCCCCTCCCAGACGTCTGTAGGATTATTTAGTGTTGTAGTACTTGAGACCAGTCTTGGTTTTGAGACCACTTTTTGAAGATCTCGGTCTCGTCTCGGAATCGACCACATTTTTACTCGGTCTTGTCTCGGTCTCAGTCACAGAGGACTCGGGATTTTATTTCAAGACCGGTCAAGACCACAACTCTGGCGATTTCACTAAATTGGCTATGCATTGTCTGATTTATTTGTTAACATCATTACCATGATTGGATATAAAATTTTCTGCTTCAAATGTGGCCAATAGTGTGACTCATTGCTAATTTGAAATTTTTCGTCCTGTTAATGGCTGTGACGTCTCCCCTCCTCCCTTCAAACACACTGGTCTGGTCCTGGTCTTGACTCAATCTCGCCCTGTCTTGGTTTTGACTTGCTCGCAAGCCCTAAGAGTCTTGGTCTTGTCTTGGTCTTGATACACTTTGTTCTTGGTCATGACTTGGTCTTGGTTTAGGTGGTCTTGATGACTTGGTGAGTCGTCTAGTTTGACCACATGGCCAGTCCATCGTAGTTGGTTTTTCATTATTAAGGCCTCAATGCTGGTACAGTGCGCTTCATCAAGAATGCTGTTATTGGTCCGTCGATTCTGCCAGGTCACACCAAAGATCCGTCGCAGACAGCGCTGATGATATTTTTCGAGGCAATTGAGGCATCTCCTATAGGTTGTATATAGACTCCGAGATGTATAAAAGGGAGGGTAGCACAACAGCCTTGTAAACAAGGAGTTTAGTGTCTTTCTTTAGCCCCCTCTCTTCGAACACCCTCTCACGCAGCCTACCAAAGGCATAGCTTGCGGCTCTTAGACGGTGTATGGTTTCAGCGTCGATGTCAGCTTTTGTTGATAAAACATTACCTAGGTAGGGGAAGCTCTGAACGTTCTTGAGCATGGACCCGCTGATACTCAGGAAAGAGGATTTGGACGGCTGACCAGGAGCAGGTTGGTAAAGTACCTCCGTCTTCTTCACGTTTACAAAGAGGCCGAGGCTCTCATATGCGTGCGTGAAAGCATCCAGAATGGCTTGGAGTTGACCTTCTGATGTGGCGCAAACGCAATTATCATCTGCGTACTGTAGCTCGATGAGTGAGGTTATAGCAGTCTTAGTTCTTGCCTTCAGCCTTCGAAGATTAAACAGCCCCCCGTCCATTCTATAGATGACCTCTACACCATCGGGCAGTCTATCTTGTATTAGGTGGAAGATGGCGGATATGAAGATGGAGAAAAGAGTAGGTGCAATTATGAAAGTCTTGGTTTAGGTGGTCTTGACTACAACACTAGGATTATGAGTGATGCTGCAACCCTGTTACCTGGTTTGCTTTTGATTGAGCTGTTTGTTTCACATGTTCTCATCATGTCTGTATGGGTTTTCTCCAGGTTCTCCAGTTTTCTCCCATCTACCAAAAACATGTCGGTAAATTACCTCTAGGTATGAATGAGTGTACGAGTGAGTGCATGGTGCCCTGTGATGGACTGGTGTCCCATCCTCACGCCCGGCGTTCCCAGGATAGGCTCTGAATTCACCATTACCTTGATCAGGATAATGCAGTTACTGAAGGTGAATGAATGAATATTAGATGCTTTTTCATCGTACAGTGACACTTCGGTATACGCCTGCGTTATTCACGCTGTTACGTGGTGGCCTGTTCGGAGTCATATTATTTAAAAGATATAGCCATAGCGATGGAAAAATCATTGTGCATCAGCACCACAAGCCATCTGTCCTTGCCTACTGTTCATCAAGGCCTGCGGATATGAGAGGGTTGACTAGAAGCCGAAGGAGATAAGGAAAGAGTGATGGTAGAGAAAGGATGAATTGCTTAAAGGAGAATAAGCATGAAAGTGAGAGATATAATGGGTCTATATTTTAATTTGAAAACAGATACTGTTACTATATGCTGTTACACATAGGGTCCATTCAGCAAAACGTTAAATGAGCTTCGTTGAGTCGACCTTCTCCAGCAAAACATGAGCTTTTCGTAGACGCTCACTCAAATAGTGCAGGGTATGGAGGGTGGGAGCAGGCGTAGAGACAGATAGGAGGAAAAAGAGAGGTACAGTGGTCTGAATGAAAGCATTGTCATGGACCGAACGTCGAGGTCAGGAGCAAGTGATGAGAATGAATGGAGTCGGGGCTAATAATACGACACATTGTGGAGGAGGAATGTGGGTATGCCAGAGTCGATTCCTGACTAAACAGGGCGAAGTAATCCAAAACATCTCGACTGTACTGTTTAAGCGATACACAGATTAGGTTCTAACTACAACATGGCATGTTGTGGTGTTTCACAGGGAATGAGAGATCCAACAAGAAAGCTTGTGATCCTTGATCTTTACCTGTGAGCCGGCTAAGCTGTGTCCTGCATGCTGACATCTCCACCTCCTTATCCCTGTCATGTCTTTAACTGGGTCTGCTCCTGAGGGAGGTCCCTCTCTATTTCGGATTGTGTTTCTGAATTAGCTTCACACACCCTCATTTCCTGCATGATCGCCTGAATTTCTGCAGCAGAGCCACAAATCTCCTCCTTTGTGTACTCCATACAATTATGCGTTACATGATAATAATAAACTAAGGAAAGACATATAAGAAGCCGGAGTACTTGGTTTGTTTTTGCCAAGAAGTCTGTTGTGTATTTACCTCAGATGGAGCAACGGAACACAATGCATTCATGCCAAGGGCACTTTTTTCTTTCTTGGTTTAAACACCGCTCAGAACTAGTTTGCATGTTTGTTTAAAAAAAAAAATTTGAATAGCAAGAAGCCTTACTGTTTCATGAAGTACACAATCCATTAATTACCATCTGTCCGAATCATACATTGCAAAAAATTATATCTCAGCAAGTGAAAATATCTTGAAAATATGTAGTTGAAACAATCTAACATTCCCTATTACAAGAATACAAGACACCAATTCTGAGATTATTAAACTTAGTTCTAGATTGCAACCAACTTATTCTAAGATGTCTTATCAAGTAAAAATATCTGCCAGTGCAGCAAGATAATTTCATTAGTATTAAGTAATTTTCTCCTCAAATTCAGTTTTCAATTTTTTGCAGTGTATACATTCTTGACCTGAGAGAAAAACTCCACACAATGAGTCACATAACCAAGGAGAATTTGCTACAGGCCGAAGGACATCAATTTCACTTGTACAACAGAGGGACGTGGCGAAGGGAATTTGCAATGGGAGATAAAGTCCTTATTTTACTGCCCACCTCAAGCTCAAAATTACTTGGCAAGGGTCCTTTGAGGTCACACAGAGAATTGGGGAGGTCAACTATGAGGTCAAATGTCCAGATAGAGGCAATACGTCAAATTTACCACCTCAAATCTCCTGAAACCATGGAGAGAGGAGGTACCTGTTCCTCTGGTGACAGTACTTCCAGAGAGGGAGGAGCTGGGACCAGAGGCAAGTCCAAAACATGTGGCCCAATTCACCACGGTCCCCCTGTGGAGGCCACCTCTCATCATCCCAGGGAACACAGGTGTGGCAGCGGAGGCATGGCAAGCATCGGTCTGTGAATGGAGGGCGGAGTCAGGGAAGGTAAGTGGTGGAATCATTGCACCTGATGGGAATTAACATGTTTGTATGTCTTCCCCAGTGACCACACCCTTTAAAAGGAGAGAAGAGCAGAGAAAGGGAGCCCTCTCCCCAACCAGAATGCGCGTGTGTGCGGGTGGGTGGGTGAGTGGGGGCTGAGAATTGGAGATAGGCTGAAAAGCAAAAAAAAAAAAAAGATTGTTGAGAACTCAGTTCTGGCCTGCCGTGCTTCTGTGCTCCACCCACCTGGTCGAATACTACAGTGGTGCCGAAACCCGGGAAGGTGGAGCACAGAAGCACGGCACGGCACAGAAGCACGGCACAGAAGCACGGAAGGTAGGCCATGCAACAGTGGGCCCCCACACAAAAACACCTTTACCTGAGCAAAAGCCCGTTCGTATGGCTCCATCCATTAGACCGGATCTGGTGCCCCCTATTTAGTGAGGTCAGTCAGCGGGCTGGTGATGTCTGAAAAGTTAAACATGAACTGCCTATAATAGCCAGCCAGGCCCAGCAACTGCCTCACCCCCTTTTTGGTCTTGGGTCTTGGGCAGGCTGCAATAAGACATGTTTGATTAAAAGTTGCTGATGTAGGTAGTAATAAAAAAACCTCCAAAACAGCAAAATCTGGGAACCCCAGAGGTGTGATGTGCATATAGGTAATTAGGATAAGTTGCCACAAAAACACCAGTGTAGTGTGATTCAGGGAACTGAGTAGTGGGAGTACTGAAAACCTTGCTGGCATAAATACTGATGCATGTTTTCAACTTGTATGATCATGTTCTCTGGCTCTCCTACTAGCATCTAACAAACAGAGTAGTTTGGTTGGAGTATTCCTTCAACACAATTCAGTATGGCTAAGAGTCACATGGTCATTATACAAGAAGACAAAAAGCACTAGTTATTTACTCACTGGCAGTCTGCTTGTGTTGGGGAGTAATAGAATGCTGGCACCGTCTGTTCATATTTGGCTTTGGCAGAACTGTTCCCGATGGAGGCCATCAACTAAAGAGAGACAGACGGTGAGATGTCATGAGGGATAACAGCTTCCATTTTTACATAAAATGTGAAAAACAAAAAAGGTAAAGACAAGAAAATGGTGTAGTTATATATTTAAAGTTAAGTCCATACAAGCAAAAGGGTGGGTGGGGAAAAGTGCATCAAGTGCTCTTTCTCTGCATGCATGTGTGCACACATGTTCACAGATTTATACAGTACATGTGACATTTTCTGCTAAAGGGCTAAATGGTTACAGTTGCCACAATCATAAGTGTACTTATTGTATTTCACACTGGAAACTACAGTAACAAATAACACATAGATAGGCAATGGATTTCCAATCATCAATTGTCAGTTTTGGTGGATCTGTGCCCACTGTAGACAGATACTTGTTCTTTGCTGAAAGGAGTGGAACCTGATGTGGTCTTCTACAGTTGTAGACCATCCACCTGAAAGTTCAGTGTGTTGTGCATTCTGAGATGCCATATTCTTCCTCATGATTGTGAAGAATGGTTATTACCTCGTCCGGGACAGAGTCCACCAGGGGGCAAGGTACTGTTTTTGGTGGGGTTTGTTTTATTAGCAACATTATGGGAAAATGGCTGGACCAATCTTCATAAAATTTTCAGGATCAGGCCTCAATGTTAACTTTTTGGCCTCAAAATTTTTTTTGCCCCCTTGAATTTCCTTTTGCCCTAAAATTTTGCGACATTTCAGCAAGTTTTCAAGTTCATGGTTCAAGGCAACACTGATATGTTTTCTAGGGGTATCACTGGGTTATTTAGACAAAAGTACATTTTGTCAGGTACGCGAGAGAGGCGGATGCATGTGCAGAAGTGTTCAGTTTAGTGCAGAAATGTTTAGTTTAATACAGTGTATACACACACACACACACACACACACACAAATACATACATAGGCAAACAGTCCAAATCGGCAGGCGAGATCAGAGATGTGAAAACAGGCAAAGGGTCGGTTGACACGCAAACAGAACACAGAAGGCTAAGCGAGAACAAGAACGAGAAACAGGCCAAAGAATCAAGAAAACAGGAAAACAAGAACACAGATAGAAAGGCTCGGTAATGCGTACTTAACATAGTGTAGTACTTCGCGATGCACTTGCATCAGCTCAGTCCTTAAATAGGTAAACGGGGGGGATCATGTGATGTGCAGAAAGTAGGAGCGTTAGAGTCGAGCTCCCAAACTAAATACGATTTTGAACATTTCAGAGATAGTTTAACACGGCTAAAACAGCATGATCAGAGGGGTAATGTCACTATGTGAACTCTGGGCAAAAACACCTGAGAACAGATGAGTTTTGCGACCCATGTCTCGAAAAACTCAGCTGGGGCCTGTGACCAGCGGACCTGGCGGAAGGCGAGGAGATAGATGGCCTGGTGACTAAAGGGCCCATTTCACCGAGAAATCTTCCCGGAAGAGCGAGCTGCGATCTCAGAGCGTGGCTTGGTTGCCACAGGTCATATGCAGTCGACAGTTGACCGAGGGTTGGTCACGCCTTGGTCTTCTGTGGCTGCACGTGATCGAGGCATGGTCTCCCCGACAAAGAAATCGTAGCTCGTTTTTTTGACGTCAAAAAACTGAGCCTCAACCTAAAAGTCACACAGAGAACATCGAAAGAGCGAACAAGGTCGAGGAAAGGACACATTGATCAAGAGACAATCGAGGCTAGAACGGGGATGAGCAATGCTCAGTCTTCTCGAGCGAGAACTGATTGCACGCATGGTTGTACTCCTCGGCCCATCCTCGACACTCACTCGATCCGTGCAATCTAGCTTCACTCTTTTGCACTCAAGCCTCGCTCCGCGCAACCTGTTCCAGACCTTCCCTAGACCCGTATGCTCCCTATTCTTCCCATGGGCACAATTGGATTCTAAAGAGGATTAAAGTGCGACCTACTTCAACCAATAAAGATTGCCCGTATAAAAAAAGAGCAGGTGATCGGTGGCCGACCATCAGGTTTTGACCAGCCTCCGAAGGGACAACATGGACCCAATCACTCTGTGTCATGCTGTTATGCACCCTATTTTAATATGACATTCAGTAGCCAGGGATGAAAGCAACTTTTATTTCTTGCCGTTACTATTATTTAGAGTCATAGTGTGCGCGCACAGCTTGCGCCAGAAAATACACCTAATTATTTATTATTGTCTACTTAATAATAATAATAATAATGTTAAATTTATAGAGCACCTTTCACAAACCCAAGGATGCTTTACACAGGAGTTACAACAACAAAAAAAACTAGGAAGAATAGTGTGCCATAAAGAAAAAAGTTTTGAAGTTTGCTTTGAAGGAAGAGAGAGTGGAACAATCACGAAGCGTTTGTGGTAATGAGTTCCAAAGTTTAGGAGCAGCAACACTGAATTATCTGCCACCCATAGATGCCAGTTTAAAACGTGGAACAGTCAGAAGTCCACAGACAGAATATCTGAGGGAGTGGGAGGGACAGGACAAATGAATTGGCTCACAGAGATCGGAAGGGGCAAAACCATGAAGAGCTTTATAAGTCAAAAGCAAGATTTTGTATTTGATCCGAGAGATAATTGGCAACTAATGCAGTTAACAGGAGCGATGTGAGCAGTGCACTTGGGGAGTGTGAGGACTCGAGCTGCTGAGTTTTTCATGTACTGCAGGCAATTGAGCAATGTGGCAGGGAGACCATAAAAGAGAGAACTGCAGTAGTCAAGACGAGAAAAAATAAATGCACTGACCAACATTTTGGCATCAGTTTCCAAAACAAGAGGGCGGACATGTGCAATATTGCAGAGGTGAAAGATACTTATCAAGCATTCACTAGGACTTCTTATGACTCAGTAGTAATTTTTCTCTGCATTATTATTTTCCTAGTCCTAGTGAATGCTTGATAAGTAGACAATAACAAATAATTAGGTGTATTTTCCGGCAAGCGCTTCGCGCGCACACTATGACTCAAGATAATAGTAATGACAAGAAATAAAAATTACTTTCACCCCTGGCTACTGAATGTCATATAAATAGGTCGCATAACAGCATGATGCAGAGTGATTGGGTCCATGTTGTGCCTTCAGAGGCTGGTCAAAAACTGATGGTCGGCCACCGATCGCCAGGCTTTTTGATACGGTCGCAGTGGGTCGCACGCAAATCCGGGCGACCGTGACAAATTTGTGCATACCTCAGGTGAGAATCTGTTTAGAAAAGATCGAAAATTGAGCGTACAGAGCGAGGCTAGAATGTTTATATCGCAGGCTAAATCTTATTGATCAAGGGTACGTTGCAACTCGTATGCAGCTAGATCGGCCACGATTGAGCCTTGATCGGCCGAGGTCGCGCACTTGCAAGGATAGATTGCCGAGAGATTGCAGATTGGTTGAACAGAACGAGCCTTGGTTGTGGTAAGATCGCATCAGATCGAGTGGATAGACGCAAGTAGAGTGTAGGTACAGTGTCCACAGAGCGTATAGGACGCAGGTAGAGCGTAGACATTGAAGGTCAAATGAGATAACATCGAACGTAGAGTGTACACAGAAAATAATGGGTTTAGGTCGCACGGATTTTGCCCGCGACTACAGGAAAACACAGCTGCGATCATAGTCGCGTGCGATTTTTCCAGATCGTACTCGGTGAAATGGGGCCCTAAGCTGTCTCTTGCATTTTGAGAATGCAATTTTAAGAGCAGTTTCACTTTATAATCTGTTGTCAGATCTGTAGAATATATCTGGTCCTTATATGCACTCCCTGGAAACTTTAACAGGAACACTTCATCCTCATACATTAATGCAATTACCCCTGCACATTCATGCAGTCCGATCAGCCAATCATGTGGCAGCAGCTGAATGCATAAATCGTGCGGCTACAGGTTGAGAGCTCTGGTTTATGTTCATATCAATCACTGCAGTAGGGAAAATGAGATCACAGAGATCATGGCATGGGTTTTGGTGACAGATGGTCTGGGTTGAGCATTTCACTTTGTGTTAAATGGGCTACAACAGCAGAGGAATAGGCTGAGGCCACAGTGGACACAAGTTCATTTTCATACATGTCATCATGCTAATTAAAAGGTGGTTTTACTAATTCCATAAAGATATGCAGTCAGACCTTTCTGTGACGTGCTGGAGAAGGATCTACCTCCATAAATGTTCGTAGGACCTTTTTTTCCCCTTAAAATGACCCCATTGGCAAGCTGACTTTTCTATGTCCATGGCGATCTTAAATTACTTTTGAATGTGCAATTTTGAACCATTAAAAATTATACTCTAAATTTTGGATATTAAATTATTAGAAACTATTAAAATGACATGGGAACATTTCTACACCTAAAAATGATGTTCTTACCAATGAATATGCATGAAATGCAAATTGGAAAGGGCCCATGGCTTTCTGCCATCCCAGCACCATTATTTTCCCTTGCTATCCTTCCCATGCTAATGCAGCACTATGCACATTCAAGAAACATGACCCTGTATGTCTGAACAGAGTAAGAATGATGAGCCAAAATATCTCAATTATATCAAAATTCGGTCAACCGACTGAGCATTGCTACAGTTACTATGCTGATAGAGATATTTGTTTGGCATGCTTGGAACTGGTACAGACTGGTTTGATTGCTACTTGTTCTTGAAACTGGAACAGGCAGGCTGTTCTGATTGCTTCTCATTTTGGTGAGTTAAATCCTTGAGATTTATCTTCAGTCACACATTCTGCCCTCTGCTTAATGAAGGTCATGTTGACCAGTTATGTCTTTCTTCTTTGCATAAGACTATGATCATGATGGGTAATGTAATGGTACATAAGGTCTCTCTTCTTTCATACATTTGTATCGCCTAAACCAGTGATGTAATGCTTCATCACCCATTTACATTATACATTGATAACTTTGCTTCTTTCATACAGTAGTGTAGTCTAAACCAGTGATGTAATGCTTCATCACCTATTTGTTATACATAGATAACTTAGCTTCATCAGTTACATCATCATCATCATCATCATCATCATCCAATCACATAGCAAGAACACACTCTTGAATATGAATATATACTCATGTTTGTCCTGCAATTAACTGAGAAACATCTCTGAACAGCTGTGTCTGTGTAAGTGATTGTTTGCTCCCAGATTGGTCCATGAGGTAGAATCTCTTAGGCAGCAGAGATCTACATTCCTAGATTGTACTTTGTCCATTCAACCTCCTTTGGTACTAGAGATGCACCGGATCCAGGATCCGGTTCCGGATCCGGCCGGATAGTGGCGTTTTTGACGGGGTCCGGTTCCTGCCGGACCCTAGAGCGCCAACCGGACCCGGATCCTACAGCACGTAAGCACAACGTGATTACGTCCTTAATGTTTAAAGAAGATAACCTCCATTGTGTTAGCAGTCGTCGGCGGAAATTGGCGGAGGAGTTGACAAGAGAAATAAGTGCAGAAAACGCGTGCATATCAACAGTCCTGCCAGCTGTGATGATGCTGAAGCGCTTCATTCACAATGAAACCGACAGCAGTGGAAT
>JAODXR010000013.1:16084262-16095292 GCA_028877395.1 Cathorops festae
TGTACTGCCCTTTTAAGAACAGGCTCACGCCGGCTACGATAAGTTGATTTTCAGAGCATAGTACAGTTCCCTGTGTCACAAAAAAAGGCTCCAGCTGGAATTTGATGTTAATTTTGATTTTTTTGCAGAAATTGCTTGTACAGATGCTAAATAACAAGATTTTTTTTGTCTTCAAATTTTCATCCTCCATTTTTGCCATTTTTTCATGCATTGTTTGAGGGGTCCCCTGCTATGCAAAACGATTTGTGTGTTTTTGCCTTTTCTTTTAATTTAATCATAACTGGTCCAATATTTTGAACATAAAGTGTCAAAACACACTTGAAAGGTACCACATCCTGGTTAATATCCTAGGTTTCCATACTTTTGGGAGTTTTAAACGATAAACAGACCCCCTTTGTAGCAGGGCGAAGCTATATTAGCCTAGCTATTCAATTAAAAACGGTGCTTATTTGGGAAGATTTTTAAAAGGAAGTTTACAACCACTCTAATTTTGTCAACTTGGGTGTGCTGAATTCAAACCTGCATCAAGACATGTTCTATCTGACCTCCGGTGACCTCTAGAGGTCATTGAACTTTGCGGCTGTAAGCATCTCATTTCCTACCTAAACCTAGCTTTCTCCGCTTCAGAAGCATTCAAAATCGCTACAGTGATGAATTAAGTTAACACATTTCCTTTTTACCCAAAGCTTTATTCCTAAGCTTAGAGATTCATGAAAAGTATAACCAAAATAGTAAAGTCGCTATAGTGTCACTAAATGGCCAAAGCCCTATACTTAAACTTAATGAATCATGACAAGTGTTACTGGCCAAAATTCACTCGCCATTTGCATAGGATCTAAGTTTTGTCAACTTTCTCGCTTTGTTTCGCTCATCTTTGCCCCTTTCCACTCTGTTTGCTTGCCCCCATAGGACTGAAGGAGGAGCTTACTTCACTTCAGCATTTATTTTTTGCTGTTACTTTGGCCTAATTTAAGTTGATGCAGAAGGTGGAGCCAGACAGAGCTATGGTATACTCCGCAGCAGACAGACACATCCTTGTGCCAGAATTACTCATGCGAAATAGCATTTGAATCTAGTTATTTTTGTTGAAAGAAGGTAGAGAACATATCTGTCCAGTACTTTTTTACTCTCAGTCATTCCAAAATATTGATAGTCAAATTAACTTCTTTCTATATACTAAATTCGATATAACTAATGTAACAACTACTTGAACAGAATACTTTCTTCGAAATGTTGTCTTGGTTGTTTGGTTGAAAGTAAGCATGGAGAAGAAAAGTGAAGGCTGTTTCATCTGTGAAAAAGAATTAAATAAGAATGATAAGAACTCAAAGTTCACTGCAGTCCCAAATTCTGAGGTTACAGTTAGCAATATATTAACCTATGCTAAAAAAAGAACTGCTTGTGGTGACGGCCGGTTTGCTAGTGTTAGTTGTAAAGAACAGGATTCATGCTTTGGGTTTCATTGGACTTGCTACAGAAGCTTGGTTAACAAAACCAACTTGGAAAGACTGGAAGAGACATACAAGAATTTGGACAAATCTACTCAAAAAAGAGGACGGCCAGTTTCTTCTTCCACTGAAACTGAAGCCGGGCCATCTCGAACAAAAAGAAAAAGTACATTATATGACAAATCTAAATGTGTCTTCTGTCAGGCTGACCAAAAGGATGGCCAACATCTGCATAATGTTGAAACCGAGTCAATGAGCAGAAGGATTATTCAGATCTTAGAAAATTTCACCAACCCCATCTACAATGTCATCAGAGCGACATTTGTAGATTACTTAGATGTTCAAGCTCATGACACAAAATATCATCTGCGATGCTTGATTAAACAGGAAAGAAAATCACAAATTGCGACACACAAATGCTCATCACAAATTGCCAGAGTGATTGCTGATGTAGAAATTATAAATGTTGTCCAGTTTTCCATTGATAACGGACAGATTATCTCTATGAATGATATCAATGAGGAGTACAAGGCAATTCTTTTGGAAAACAATGCCACGAATGTGTCAGAGAATTATAAGAAACATCTAACTGCTCTGATCACTGAGAAAATACCATATGCAGTAATCAGTAGGTCCAAGCAACCCCATGGCAGTAATCTAGTGTCATCTCAAAAGACTGTCAGCAGCGCCTTAGATGACTCTGTTCACAATCATCCATGTGAAGCAAAGGTCCAAACACTGCTATCTGCAGCATTAATTTTGAGGGACGCAATTCGCGGTCACCCAAAATGGCAGTTTGAAGGTCAGTTTGACAATTTTCAGCTTCCAGAGGAGTTGTACATGTTTTGCAGGTGGGCTCTGTCAGGCATAAAGCGCACAATTGATCAGAAAAGATCTGCACTGATTGATCAGTCAGCTTGTATGCTTGGCCAACATTTCATGACTGCTTTTCGCAGTGACCGTCAAATAACTTACCAGCCAAAAGCTTCTTCTGATTTCAAAGTGCAGCTTTCCACCCCATTATCAGTTGCTTTGCCACTTAGCTTGCATTCACTTACAAGAAGTAAGCGACTGGTTAAGTTAATTGAGGATCTCCACATTGGAGAAAGTTACTCCAACATACTCCAGATTGAGAAGCAAATTGCCTCGGCTGTTTGCACACGAATGGATGAGACTGGAGGTTTGGTACTTCTTCCATTTGTCTGCAAAGGGGAGACTGTGTACTCTGCTATTGACAACATTGATAAGTTGATTCATGATCCAAGTGGAATACAGCAGTTTCATGGAACCATGGTTGTGATGAACCAGAGGGTCCTCCCTGGAGAAAAAACAATGGCTTCTCCATTGAAACTCACCAAAGACACAAATTATCACTACAACATGGAGCTTGAGAATGCTACAAGACAAAATGCAATTGGGGACAAATTTCCATGTTTTTACAACAATCAGTTTTGCCAGCATGTAGAAGAATCAAAGACACATGACTGGCTATGGACTATGTATTATGTCTCTCATCTTCAACAAGTTGGTCTGGTGCAGCAGCTAATGGTCCTTCAGAACCTTGTGACCCATGTGATGACTCTGTTGTTCCTCTCACTTGGGCAGGATTCAATGCTGTCTGCTTCACCCAACAGCGGCCTAGTCAAACAAACACTGGTGTTGTTGCTCCCATCTTAAAGGTTCCACCAACCAATCCTACAGCTCTGTTCAATGCCCTGAAGTTGGCCATGAATATCAATGCAGTCATTGTTGGTGAAGCTAAGCGCACAGTCGTCACTTTGGACCTGGATTTGTATGAGAGAGCTGTGAAGTTAAGGGAAGCAGCGAAATGTCACGATAAATTGATCCTGCGCATAGGTGAACTTCTCACTGTATTCGCTGCATTGAAAAGCCTTGGGAAATACATTGAAGGGTCTGGTCTAGAGCAGATATGGATTGAGAAAGGGCTATATGGACCTGCAACAGTTCATCAGTTGCTTGGTGGGAAACACTATAAACTTGGCTTGGAAGCTCATATCATCACATA
Organism: Cathorops festae; assembly: GCA_028877395.1. NCBI lineage: Eukaryota > Metazoa > Chordata > Actinopteri > Siluriformes > Ariidae > Cathorops > Cathorops festae. The sequence goes on from JAODXR010000013.1 coordinate 16,087,737, forward strand.
TCTAGCACTGAAACATGTGCTTATTCAATCAATGGCAGATACTGATGAGAATGTGTCTCTCCTGATTAAATCTGTGGGGGAGGAGATAAATTCCCTACTGTCATCTGATTCATCAGAAAAAATCCCAGGTACTTTTAAGCATTCACCAGAGGTTGGTTTCTTCTGATACTATCAGCAAGCTTGCAAGTCATTCAAGCACCCCACAAGCAGCATATCTACACAGCTACATGGCACAAGTAGAGAACTTGCTGCAATTCATTCGTGCAAGCAGAACAGCTGATTGGCCTCTACATCTTGCCAGTCTTGACCAAATGGCAAAATACTTTTTTGCCCATGATTTGTATAAGTATGCCCGTTTTTCTTCATACTATTTAGCGGATATGCTTGCACTGAAAGATGAAGACCCTGCCTCCTGGGATGCCTTGCAGAATGATGCCATGTCCATCTTCAAAACTGACATTCCATTTTCTGGCCTTGGAGTTGATCACGCATTAGAGCAAGAAATCAGACGTCTGAAAAACTGTGGTGGAATTACAGGCCTAACTCAGAACGAAAATGCATTATCACGTTTCCTATTGGCTTCTCCTGAATTACTACGAATGGTTGATGACTTCTGGAATACCCCACAGAAAGACACAGCAGCAAAGTCAGCCCATTACCAACAGAAACCATACTACAAGAGGCGTGTATTTCAAAATGTTAAAAAACTTTGTGGTGGAATCCTTGCACATTTTGATGAGCCATTTTCTGACAGCAATGAGGGACTGCACAACTTTGTATCTAACCAGGTGGTTTCCAGTACCGCAATGGTGGATATCTTGGAAAGAGATTCCAAAGGAGATGCAGCTTACCACGAGTTTGTAACATCGAGGCTGCTCACAAGCTCGAAAGGGTCACTGTGGGATCCAATTAAGAAGTTACAACTTAAGATGTTTGGATCCAATCCTGAGAAAACGAAAGACAAGCAAGGCCAAAAAGTGACTGAACTCAGTAGGGATCGTGCTTTGTTGACACGTTTCCTTTTAGTTATGGAGGTTCGGCCAGATCTGGTGAACATGCAAGAAGTCATTGGTGAATATGAATTGTCTGCTTACCCCAGGTCCCTTTTCACTTCAGATGGTTTGATCTATATCCCAACAGACAAGTCTGAACTGATGGCTGCAACAGAGAGGTTGCTGAAAGAGGATACTGCAGTGCGTACAGACTTTTCAGTAGTTGTGATAGATGGCATGGTTGAATTGCAGGGCTTAAGAATAGACACTCATGTCAACACTTGTGCCAAGTTGGCAGATCAGTTTGTATCTGTTATCTGTAAGAAAGGAAAAGGTGCTCATGAGGTGAGAGTCTTGTTTGACCGCTACCTTGAAAAGTCATTGAAAGATCAGACACGTGCTAAACGTGCAAAGTGTTTGATGCCAGTTCTTTTTCACATCTCAGATGCCATGGATTTGCATCACATAAACATGAAGCAACTTCTCTCTCATAAAGACACAAAGAATCAACTTACTTTGTACCTTCAAGAGAAGTTACTACAAAGATTTTCATCAAGTAGTCAGCTGCTTGTCTGTGCAGCTGGTACAGATGTTAAGTCAAATTTGGCAGGTGCAATACCAATGGAAATGCAAGAGCATGACCATGAGGAGGCAGACACACTGATCCCCTTACATTGTGTTGATGCTGCATCATCCCATCCTGGTTGCACAATTCATGTACACTCAGTGGATACAGATGTGTATGTGCTACTTGTATTTATCTACAGTTTCCTGCCACATTGTCAGTTGCTGTTGCATGCTGGGAAGGGCCGTGCAGCTCACATCATCGACATTGGTGAAACTGTAAAAGACCTAGGAATAAGTCATGCAAAAGCCCTCCCAGGATTGCATGCCCTCACAGGAGCTGATTGGGGAGGCAAGTTTGCAGGAATAAGCAAACAGAAGTGGACGAAGCTGTTCCTGCAGCTTGATCAGGGAGACCCCATTGTTGCCAGCCTGCAGGCGTTGGGTTCAAACCTATCGCTGTCAGGAGAAGTGCTGAAGAAGCTGGAGAATTTTGTGTGTATGGCATATGGATCAAAGCAAGCTTTTTCTTTGAAAGACCTCCGCTGGGAACTGTTTCGAAAAGGAAAAGAAGGTGAAAAGCTTCCACCATCACCAGCTGCATTTCTTCCACACATTCACAGGACAAACTATTTGACCTACATGTGGAAGTCATGCACTAAAGCAAAGCTTAAACTGCCTTCTCCAGTTGATCATGGGTGGTATCTGGAAGGGGATTTGTTCTTACCAGTTTACTGCTTAAATGACACAGCACCAGAAGAGCTCTTAGTTTTTGTCAAATGTGGCTGCCTTAAGACCAAGTGTGAAAAATCCCTCTGTTCCTGCAATCGAAATGGACTGCCATGCACCCCAGCCTGCACTTGTGTAGACTGCCAAAACCAAGAGGTGTTTAAATATGATGGGAGTGATAGTGAGGAAAGTGAGGGAGATGAGTGAGAGGAGTTTCATTCAATCTTCCATGTCTTTGATTTTGAAATAGTTTGCGTTCATTGAAATGAAATGTTAAATCAATGTAAATAGTTAATATTGTTCAGAAAATGAAGGGTTAAAACCCTATCTCTATCTGTGTTCAATCATTTTAAGAAAAAAAAGAACATTTTACCAGAGAAAATCTTGCTATCTCTGATTTTACATTCAAATCCAACATGATTTAATAGTTTGTATCGCTTGCCTTCATTGGACTTAAATGTCCAAATGTCCAATCATTTTAAATAGTTAATTGTGATCAGAAAAGGAGGGGTTAAAAATTGAAGACAAAGTCTAACTTCTATTTCTATCTGTGTTCAATGGTTTTAAGCAAAAAAAGAACATTTTACATTCAAATCCAATATGATTTATATCCTTGTAGTGACCCTATACAGTAAAATAAGCCCCGCCTTAATGGGGATGTCATAAAATGTGAAAAAGGGGGGGTAAACTATGAAGAAGTAGTGCAATATCTATTTCCATCCCAATTTAAGTAAAAAAGAATACATTTAGACTTTTTACACCCAAATCCAGCATGGTTTAGGTCCTTATATTGGGCCTATACTGTAAATCAAGCCCCGCCCACAAAATGATGTCATAAAAGTGTGAAAATGGGGTGTGCAAATTTGAAGACAAAGTGGAATGTCTAATTCTATCCCTTTGCTATCAATTTCTGCAAAAAAAATCAATTTTAACATCACAATCCAGCTGAATTACACAGGACACCCTACTATAAAAAGCATTTCACTCCGGAGTATTCCTTTAAACATGACCCAGTTCAACTTCTCTAGCATATCATTAGCCATACAGTATGTTTTTATGTAAATTATTATTATAAAGGGAGCTCATTGGACCAGAGAGAGCTAGAGAGATCACTAGAGAAGTCAGAAAGGTGATTTATTTTATTTACTCTTTCTGTAAAAAAAGATAACAAAAAAAATGTTTATAGATGACTGGATAGAAGTGTACATGCATTTATTCTCCACTTCAAGATCAAAACAGACATCTCATCTGGTCAGAGGTGTACATCAACCAAACCATAGTGCAGTCCACATTATGTGCAGAAGCTATTCACTATCAGGACCTCAACCCAAGCATGAGTTCAACTTTGTACGTTACTTCCTGTTTCTAGTTTTTGTGATGCTGAGGAAAGGGTTGTTATTGTTACTGACATATAAAATGTCTCGTCCTGGCCTGCAAGGTGAACAATCTTGGTATATGACAATGGGTTCTCTGATTGAGAAAAGACACCAAGTGATGAAGCATTTCAGGTGTTATTTTGTTCTGTTCTTCCTACAAACAGGCCTTAAGGTGTGCAAAAGTACGTAGTCATGATTGTAATATTTTTCATTTCTAAATTCTCCACACATTCTCTATTGAGGACACAGGGGGCACACCCTCTTTTTTCACAGCCATGTCTTTGTAATGTGTGCAGAATGTGGTTTTGCATTGTTTTGTTGAAATCTCCCTGGAAAAGATGTCGTCTTGAAGGCAACATATGTTACTCTAAAATCTCAGTGTACTTTTCTGCATTAATACTGCCATCACAGAAGTGTAAGTTACCTTTGCCAAGGGAACTGACACAACCCCATAGAAGATGAATGGCAGTTCTTGATGCAGTGCTGTCTGAGGGATCAGAGATCGCAGGTGTTCAGATTAGGCTTGAGCCCTTGCCGCATAGATATTCCTCCAGATTCCTTAAATCTTTTTTTTTTAAGATGTATTTTTGGGATTTTTTCACCTTTATTGGATAGGACAGTGTGAAGACAGGAAATGAGCAAGAGAGAGAGATAGGGAGGGATCGGGAAATTACCTCAGGTCGGAATCGAACCCGGGTCCCTGGATTTATGGTATGGCACCTTATCCAGCTGAGCCACAACACCCCTGCCTTGATGCTTTTAACGATATTATGTACCGTAGAGGGTGAAATATCCAAATCCATTCCTGTCTCTCTTTGAGGAACATTGTTTTTAAACATTACAATAAGTTTCTCACATACAGTATTTGTTGACAAACTGGAGATCCTCAGCCCACCTTTGCTCCTCAAAGACTAGGGCTTTCCTGGATACTGATTTTGTACCAAATCATGATTACAGTCACCTGTTGACATCACCTGTTTCAAATCACATCATTATTTAATTGTTTTACCTTATTACTAACCCTAAATTGCCCATTCTGACTTTTATTGGAATGTGTTACAGGCCTGAGATGCAGGAATGGATGTATACTAACAAATGAAATTAAGTTGACCAGACAAAACATGAAATATCTTGGGTTCATACTGTCTGCATTGAAATACAAGTCAAAATAAATTTAGAAAGCACTGCTTTCTTGTATTTGCATTTTCCATACCATTTTCCATATGTACAATTTTTGGGGTTTTACATATACAGTCAAGTCCATAAGTATTTGAGCAGTGTTTTGTAATTTTGCCTGTGTACACCACAACACTTGCATTGATACCTGCTATGGGTCACATATTGAGAGTTCCCATGAACAGCTACCAAATCCAAATTTAACACTTGAAATCAAATCCAGACTTTTTTTTCTCTTTAATTCGTCATGGAAATGAGGAAACGGGCCACACCTAGAAATTGAAACACACCTGAAATCCTGCTTAGTGGTCAGTTGTCCAATTACTCTTGAACCTGTGGAAATGGAGTGACTATGTAAAAATGGCTGTCATTCCTAAACGGTTAATGCAAAAAATTATTTTTCGTTAAAACCTTTGGTTTCAGTCTGAAAGCCTACACTCCAATTACATCTTGATTTATTAAATCCATTTCAAATGATTGCTTGATTGCTTTCAGATCCATTGTGGTTGTATATAGAAGGCAAACTTGCAAAAATTGCATCGCTGTCCAAGTACTTAGATTTTCCAATTCTAGATTGTGTGTGAACCCATGTCTACAAGTTTAATATAGGATGTTTCAAACTTTTGACTAGCAGTGCCGATGGCAAGCTTCTTGTTTTTTGGTCCTCACTTGCATATTCCTGTAAGGCCTGCAGCGCTGTATAATGTACCATTACTCATTTTAGGGTTCCAAAGGGCACTCTATAACTATTTGGCAGAGGTCCATCAATATAGACTTCATAGTGGTCTTCAACCTACAAGCATTAGGCCAAAGATAGCCGATTAGTTTGTGAAGAGCAGGGAGCATGTAGAGAATGCACAGATTCTACACAGTCTATTAAAATGAAATGGTTTTAAATGTCGTCCATCTCTGAAGGAATAATGACAAAATCCTTATTGATCTTCACAGCTCATCGACACAAGCAATTGAGTAAATATTAGCAATGTGATTTTGTGAGTTTTTTGTATTGTTGCAAAAGCCCCATGATGAAAACATCATCCTATTTAAATGTTTTGAGCTTTTTCCCAAATTCTCACTTTAAGGCCCATTTGGGACTGAGTGAGAGAATTGTTAAGTCTTCCTGAAGCTAGCTGTGGTGAAGAGCTATTGATGGCCAAATTTGCCACGCAAAATTTGCCATGGTCTGCATGATCAGTTCTGACTGCAGAGAACAATGCTACTAGAGTGTTGGACAAAAGAAGAAACCATCAGCAAGCACACAGAGCTCACCATCCAAAGAACACATAGTGATAAGTCACTGAATTTGAGTTAAGTGTAGTGTAGTGGGTTGACCACACTGTCGCCTCACAGCAACAAGGGCCTTTCTGTGTGGAGTTTGCATGTTCTTCCCTGTATCTGTGTGGGTTTCTTCTGGGTGCTCTGGTTTCCCTCACAGTCCAAAGACATGCAGGTTAGGCTAATTGGTAGCTCTAAATTGACCGTAGGTGTGAATGTGAGTGTGAACGGTTGTTTGTCTCTATGTGTCAGCCCTGCAATGATCTGGCGACTTGTCCAGCGTGTACCCCGCCACTCGCCCATAGTCAGCTGGGATAGGTTCCAGCTTGCCTGCAATCCTGCACAGGATAAGCAGTTACAGATGATGGATGGATGGATGGATGGATATGACAGTGGAGACTCATCAATGTACACACTCTCCAACACATATCTGAAACTAGCCATGTCTTGTTCTGCTGTAAATTTTCCAGACCATCAGAGGGGAGTTCTTTGCAGTTTTTTGGGGGGACTTTGCTTATTTTGATGTCTATGGTAGTTCACTGTACTGATATTAAAACTAGCAAACCAACATGCACGAACAAAGTGTTATGTCATAAACCAAAGCAACTAGTTAAATGTCATAATTTGTCTCTCCATTTTAAACAATCTGAACTAACAGAATGAGCAAAGGGTGTAAAGAGCACATCTCCATTCGGATGGAGGAAAAAGGTTGTGTTGACTGCTGTTAACCAGTATATTTTGAGTTGGTGTCTCATATTAGCTAATTATACTTACATTACTTTAATTAAAACAATGGATAACGTCAGCGAACATGAGTTATTATAGTTTTGAAAATTGCATTAGTTTTTATTTTTATTAAGTCTTTCAAGTTGTTTGTTTTTTATTTCAATTTAGATTTTGTTTTATAAGTGCATAAGTAGCTTTATTTTTATTTTGAGGAATTGACTAGTTTTGCTTTTGTTGTTATTTAGTTTTAGGTATTTTAGGTACTGCACAGAAAGCATCTTCTTCTTCTTTGGAGTTTTACAGTAGCCTGTATTACCTTACTGTCACCTACTGGAACTACTCCATTACTGTCTCAAAGGGGAAAAAGAAAGGAAAATGAAAATGAAGCTGATTTTACTTGCAGTTCTATTTGGTTTTAGATCGTGTTGCATTGTTCATTGTAGTTTTTATTTAGTTTTTTTATTGAAAACTCATTTTTATTTTCGTGCAGTTACTAAAATTATTTTTTCACTGATAGTTTTAGTCTTAGTTTTTATTAACTATATTAAAGGTAGACTGCCTTTCAGATTTTTCAAAAGTAGGTCATAAAAAGAATTTTCCTTGACACCAAATTATTTTTGTTTAGTGGACCGAAAGCTACTGAATTTGAATCACAGACTTCCAATTAATAATAATAATAATAATAATATTATTATTATTATTATTATTTGGGCGGCAC
>JAODXR010000013.1:16705710-16718816 GCA_028877395.1 Cathorops festae
CTTTTATACAGAAACAAGGCTGCACTGCCCACACTGCAGTAATGTTTTATCATGACGCCAGAACTAAACAGAAGTTTAAAACCCTACTGTATGCACATGCACTACTAACTAATCTGTATTGCTTAGTTTCATGCTTTGGAAGGTTTTTAAGGACTTGCTTATTGAACACACTGTGAGCTTGGGCTGAGGCTCAGGACACCGCCACTGATTTGACTGGAAGAAAGAGATTGTTTTGTTCTTTCTGATTGGTTGAGAGTAGCGGTGTCCAAGATTGGAATTTCCTGTGTTTGGGAAACAGCGGTGGTGGCTCGAGACACAGCTTTTTTTCTTTTTGCTTCGCAAAATCATCTCTTATCACAGATCACTTGGTGCTGGAGTGTGCAAGCTTCCCTGCCCCCTATTTGTTGAAAATCTTCTGTAGATGTCGGGGTTTTATATTGATTTATTATTAGTAGTACAGTAGTGAAGCAGTGTGACTTCGTTAACTCTCTGCCAAAGCAATGTGCAAAAACAGTCAATAAAATGATTTAATATCCAATATCTAATCTATCCTAATCATTTTGGGAAGACTCACCATTTGTAGTAAACTATAAGAGGCAATACAGTCAGCAACTTTTTAAAAATTTTGTTGTTACTGGTAGTGTTGTAGTAGACCAAGGCAGGACAAGACCGAGCCAAGACCAAGACCAGACCAGTGTCCCACACTGCATGACACACTTATGATAAAATGCTGAACATGCAAACCATAGACACCCCTCAAATAGACCTGTAAGTAATCCACATTCCCATAAAAACTCCCACAGAAAACAAATGAAGTTTACTGTTCATTCACTTCTTTTGTTGACCTATCTTATATATCTGTATAATTAAATGTCTTGATAAAATAATACAAAAAGGCACTGCAGAGATGAATTTCATGTGTGGGAATTTTCCTTTGTTTTGTATAAGCAAACAAATACAAACACCAAGGAGCTGAAATCAACTTAACCATCTTTATTTAACATTGTACTGAATGATTTACCATCCATCTAATACAGTACAATTTTTTGTGCAAGCAGTGATGGCTTCACTGATGGCTTGTTGCCTTGGTGAATGCAGACTTTAGACCTGCACTTTCTGGGCAAAAGATGTAATAGATGGCTGCATGACATCTGTCTGTTGTCCTGCCTTGTACTCCATGAACCTAAAATTCAGGGTGAAAGAATCCATAAGATATCTGGTGATATGAACAATTACATCCAATAGCAATCTTAAAAATAATTGTGTAAGATGTACAGAAAGTAAAAGTATCAAAACTTCATAACTGTATGTAAAATCTGTGTACTGTATTAGAACAAAGTGTGTGGCTCATATACAGCAAGGCATTAAGGCAACCAAAATATTTTTCAAATAGCTTTCAAATAGTTACACAATGATATGATTGACATGGTACAATATAGCCAAACCAGTTAATTTTCTTACCATAACACTGAAATAAGAATCACTTTTAATGTGAATAAACTATGGAAAAGGGATAAAGGGACAGATATGTATTTTTTTCTAAACACCTATCTAACACACAGTGTTAGAAAATCTGAGTGAATGAGCGAGCCAGACTTACTCACTTACACACACAAGCTCTAGTGTTTGACTACATAAAGTTATACATGTGTATTTAACCCCCAAATTAGCACTCTAAGTATGTGATGTATGCTTATAGCCAGGCAAAACATATTTAATGTGTAACTTCATAGAAGTGGAACATTAATGTTAATCTGTCTCCACTCTGGAGACTACTGACTCTAGCTCTCCCACCCAGGAGAGGGAGTGCAGCGTGTAGTGTTTACATCAGAGTTGACATTAATGTAACATAAATATATACACATTAACTACATAGCTTTATGTCACCTGTCTCATCATTTTTAATCACATGAAAAAGCGTAACGTAGGAATAAGACATGTCCTGACCCCTCACACTCACACAAAGTTAACACTACATTAATTAACATCCATTCTAACATTAATTGATCTGATTCAGTGAGGTAATGTGCTAATATGCTTGTGCACCTAGCTAGTGGGTAAATAACTGGCAAGCCAATGAAACCAGTGTCCTGAAACATACTGTATACACTTGGTTAGCAAACATGTTTAGCTAGTATTCACTAAATCTCACTTACACTTAGCTTACCTTTCTTTATGCTTTCTCTTCAAGTACCTGTAAAAATTGGACATGGTCCCAGCTGTCTCCTTTAGCATTGCTTTACAAAGTTTACATGTTGTTCTGTGTTTTCTTTTGGTTGGAGTTGTGCACAAAAACTCTTTGTGGTTCAGGTAACCAAATTTTATTACAGATGAGTTGGCTGACATCTTCACATGGCCTCTTCTCCTGTCTCTCACATGCGCGTTTGTGAGGGGGGGCATGTGAAAGGGGGCGGGAGGGGTAACAGTCACTAATGGTGAAAATTTCAAATGATAAATGAGTCAAGTTAATGGTTGTACTCGAAGCAATACAATTTATGCAAAATCACAGCAATGATATTAACAAGTAAATAAAAAAAAATGCATAGGCAATTTATTGATACCCCCACAGTTATGGTCTTGACATAAAATCCCGAGTCTGCTTTGTCCGAGACTGAGACAAGACTGAGTAAAAATGCAGTCAATTCCGAGACGAGACCTTCAAAAAGTGGTCTCTAGACTGGTCTCAAGAACAAGACCGATCTCGAGTATTACAACCCTACTTCCCTGCCCCCTATTTGTTGAAAATCTTCTGTAGATGTTGGGTTTATATATTGATTTATTATTAGTAGTACAGTAGTGAAGTAATGTTACTTCATTAAATCTCTGCCAAAGCAACATGTAAAAATAGTCAATAAAATGATTTAATATCCAATATCTAATATATCCTAATCATTTTGGGAAGAATCATAATTTGTAGTAAACTATATTGGGCTATACAGTCAGCAGCTTTTTTTTAATTTTTTGTTGTTACTGGTATGTGCTGCCTATCCTCCTGGCATTTGGCAGTTTAAAATCTGATTGTTTAACATGCATAATATGCATTTTTGCCTCTAAACAGAATGACTGTAGGCTATGTTTTTTATGCACCATCTAATGGCGACACCATGAAATCGAATTAATTCCATTGTCCATGAATTCCATTCCAATGGCATTCAGCTGGGAACTGCACGGAAATAGCATGGGAGTTGCATGGCATGTGGCTGGAATGGGAAAAATTCAGTGGCTCCTACTCTATACTGCCGAATGCATGGTCAGATGACTGAAAGACTGAGTTTTTGTATTTACACAGAAAGTGACTTGAAAGAAACAAAAACTATGTTTGAGTTTATGTATCAAATATATATAATTGTATGTATATATGTAAATCTATTTTTGCAAGTAATTAGTTAAACTTACCTGTTACATTTTTGCATATTTCATGGGCTATTTAATATACTGGTAATATTAATGGTGTTTGTGCTAAAGTCTTTCAATTACTTTAAAAATTAAATTCCATTCAAGTGTTTTTCATTCTGTGTATTGGTTGTATTAGAACACATTCAGATAATCTGATTTATTTGAAGACTGAAATGGTGCATTAAGTTAAAGGTTAAGTGAAGGTTTTATTATTTCTTTTGAATATTTCTAGTTGCTTAAATAGGTCCATTCGTGATAAATATTTATTTAACTTTAAGCATTGATTTAACCTAAAGAAAGAAATTTCTTGCTAATTAAAATAATTTGTGGAGTGCACCTCAGTACAAAAAACCAAGGGAGCTAGGAGGCACAGCATAAAATGGGTACTTATCCAGGATGGGTTTAATTAGTGCTTTTATAGGAATTTAATAATTTTAATTTAACAGAGACTTTCACATTGCTATTTTCTGTTAGCCACTCTAATAAAATAAAAACAGTTTGAGAAAAATCAAAACCTGCATAAAAATTGAGATTTCCAGTAGGTCTTCAGAATTAGGAAATGAGCTCAAAGAATGGTGCTATGGACAAAGATTGGACAAGGCACATTCCCCAATGGTCCTGATTCCATAAGGAATTGAGATTGCCCAGATTGAAAAACCATGGAAACAATCAAAGCTTTGGTTTGAGTATGAATGAGAGGAGGGATATTCAGTCAAAATCTTGGCTGTGTAACTGTTCTATATGATAGCAAAGGGAAGGTAGATCCTAGTAAGGTCCCCTCAGAAGTGCTACCTACTAGTGGAACAGACATGTGGAAGATTGTTGTGGTATCTGGAAGTCCTGGATGTGATGATGCTCAGAGCCCACCACCATCTGATAGTGCTGCAGAGTCAATTATTCATGAGGTTGGTGATTTTCTAGCCAAGATGGAGAAACCATAAGGTGAGAATAGCAGTTACTGCTGTTTGTGGTTGGTGTCCAGAACTTTGTTGACCCCAGCTGGGGAAGGAACATTTGAGCACTGGTTAGAACATGCACATCTAATGGTAGAGGAAAATGATTGATCTGCCAAGAAGAGGCAGTGCATAATAGAGAGTCTCATGGGTTCTGTTTTAGCTGTCGTGAAGGCTGTTCAGACTGCTGACCCAGATGTTTGTCCGGTGCAGTGTTTGGAGGCAATTGAAAGTGCATTTGGATCTGCTGAGATAGGTGGAGACCTGTATTTTGCTTTTCTCTTGCTACAACAGCAACCAAAGGAAAAGTTTTCTGATGCTCTTAAGTAATTGAAGTTGTCTTTGACCAAAGGGGTTCATCACAGAGGTCTTCGACCTGACTGTGTAGATCAAGATTTAAGCGTCTTAAAGGTGCTGCCCATTCAAATATGATGTTTGTTCAGCTTAAGCTAAGAGAAAGGAAGGTATGTCCCCCATCCTTTTTAGAGCTTTTGAGAGGGATCCGTAATGAAGAGGAACATGAATCCTCCAGAATGAAGCTGAATCCCTTCAGGCAGTGAGTCCATGCAAACTCTCAGCACATGAGACCTGAAATTAAAGAACTGAGATCAATGTTCACTTCTGTGGTAACATCGCCTTGCCAAGTGGTAGTAAATAACAAGGAACCTGAGTCTATGACAAAAGTGCCCACCCTGAGACCACTGTTGATAATGAAGTAGCTGCATTAATAAATAAACAGGTGAAAAGTTTGCAAAATCAGATGGCCACAAAAAGCCAAAAGTGCCTGATACCCCTATTGCAGTGTTGAGAGTAGAACCATCCAGACATGCACAGAGTGAAACCAGACAACAAGGATCTAGTGAGTCAGATGGAAACTTTTGTTATTGTTGTGGCAAAAATGTTCACTTTTCTACCAAATATAGTAATTCAGAGAACCAAATGAAAGCTATCCAGAAGTTGATACAATCAATAAGAAAAGCTAAACAGGGTGATCCATCTTCTCAAGGGACAGACAGTAGTAACAATGTTTTCAGCTAAGAAAAGTGAGGGAGTCACACTGAAAAAAGAGACATTCCACAAGGACTGACTGATCCTTCTTCAATTGTTCCAGTAAAAATAAATTGCCAACAATGTGATGCACTTCTTGATAGTGTATCATAAGTCACAATTGTCTTTGAGACCTAGTATAAGTGCCACTTATCTAATGTCCCTATCCAGCCAGTGTCCTGGTTGGCAAAATGGTTGGCAAAAAAGTGACACAAGTTACCCCGACCTGGGATACAGTATGTGGTTGTGGATATGGAGTTTCCTGAGAAGGTCACAGGCATGAATGAGATCATTTCTGTCTTAGCTCTGATCTGTCCATGTCCTGAGCAGATTCCTGAAATCTTAGACAACAATGCAAATATGTTCCAGAAGTTAGCGAGACTGTGCAAAGAGACAGCTGGAGTAGACATTGCCCAGACTCTTGGCATAAAAGCAAAGGAATCAGTTTTGCACATGGACCATTCACTCAGTGAGGTAGAAGAGAATAAAATGAGGTGTGAAATGGATGGGTCCAGGCTCCCTTACCTTACCTCCTAGTGGTGAATGTTGCATCATCTGCAAAGTAGAGTTGAAGAAGCCACTGGATAAAGACATACTGATGGCAGACCAACCGCCCAATGTTCCATTACCATCTGGGGTATTGCTGCAGTCCATGGTTTTACCTAGTGACATTAATAACTTTACCATTTTGAGCCAGAATGAGTCTCAGAGATACAGTTATCCCAGTTGCAACTGTTTTAGGCCAGCTATGCCATTCTGATTCAGTTCTGCCATTTCCAAAAACTGAAACTGAGACCATGACTGTTCCAACAAGGTTAGATCCCCAACTGATTCAATTTGGTGACTTGCCCATACCTCACCAGAGACTCAGTGTATTCTCATTACATACCAACATCCCATTCATGGCAAAAAATATAGAACATCATATCCAGTTGACAGATCTGAGGCCATTCAGAGAACGATCGAGGCACCTAGCTCCAGCTGATACTGATGATATTTGTAAGCACTTGCAACAGTTGTCAAAAGCTGGAATTATTAAATAGCTATGTAACCAATACGCATGTCCAATTGTAATAGCCAGAAAGAAAAGTTGGCACATCAGAATGCACATTGATTATAGAACCCTTAACAGCTGCACAGTTCCAGACCAGTACACTACTCCCACATAAATGATGCATTAGATTGCTTGAGTGGTTTTCTGTTATAGATTTATGAAGTGGTTGTTATCAAATTACTATGGTGGAAAGAGGACAAAGAAAAAAAGCCTTCATTTATCCCCTTGAATTTTTCCAATTTGACAGGATGCCCCAAGGCATTACAGGAGCTCCCACAATGTTCTAAAGACTAATAGAGAAAGCTGTAGGCAATATGACTCTCTTCCAGTTTATTTGGATTATTATAGTCTTTGGAGGTTCATTGGAAGTGTATGAAGAGTGCCTCCTGCAGTTTTTAGACAGGCTTGAAGAGGTAGGGCTGAAATTATCCCTTGACAAGTGTCAATTTTGTTAACCAAATGTTAAGTATGTGGGACACATAATGCCTGCCAATGGCATTACCACTGATCCTGAAAAGATAGAGGCAGTCACTAGGTGGCCGAAGCCAACAGATCTCAAGTCCCTGCAGTCTTTCTTAGGTTTCTGTAGGTATTATTGATGATTCATAGAAAACTATTCCTCAACCATTTGGCCCCTCACAGAACTGACAAAGGGCTATGCACCCACACAGTGTGGAAATAAACAATTCATGAATAAGGCTAAGACATACTTCAAAGAATCTGAACCATTGAATGAAAGATGGAACCAGTCCTGTAATGATACCTTCAAGCACCTAATGCAGTGTCTGACTAAATGCACCTGTGCTGGCCATTCCTGAGGCCAGTAAGCCATATATCCTATACACTGATGCAACTTTCAAAGGGCTTGTTGCTGTTCTTTATCAAGAATATCCAGAAGGATTAAGACCTGTGGTATTTGCCAGTGTAAAAAAAAAAAAGAGCTCTTCAGAACAGTGATACATGATGATGATGATGAGCCCTTTATTGTCACTAGTCACATGTACCAGTGAAATTAGCCGTCAACCTGTCCGTATATATACATAAACATAAAATTGACATAGGGTAGACAAGACAGGAAGACCGGGATGAAAAATATAGAATGACATGAGGGAAGAGGAGGAAAAAAAAAACATCCCCCACACTATGCTTCTAGGGACGCACAGTGTGGGAACATTAGAAAAAAACACCTCAGCACATATGCACAAATTCCACACACACCGTACACTTTACAACATGAAAACTCAGGACCCGAGAGGGGGAAGGGAGTGAGGGGGACAGTCATGGAATGGGGGTAAGGGGGGGGGCAAATAGGTATAGGTAACTGTGGCAGCAGAGGCGTGGTCAAGTGTTGGCCTGTGACCAGAAGGCAGACTCAGTACACCTGTTGTCAAATAAAGTGTGTGTGTGTGTCTTCCCCAGTGACTGCACCCTATTTAGGGAGAGAGCGAGAGCAGAGGAGGGCTTGCTCCCCAACCAGACACTGTGTGTGTGTGTGTGTGTGTGTGTGTGTGTGTGTGTGTGTGTGTGTCTGAGTGTGCTTATGGTATAGACAACTGAAAAGTGTCTAAAATAAAGAGTTTTTGTAAACTCAGTTCTGGCTTCCCGTCCTTCTGTGCTCCTCCCATTTATACGAACTGTTACAGTGGTGCCGAAACCCAGGAACTGGAACACAGAAGAACAACAGCCCCATGGAGTCCTCCCCTTTCACCAACCTGGTCCACGCCCTCTCCATGGCCCGAAAGAGCCAGCACCAGGTGCTAGTCGCCCTCTGGAAGGAGCAAGAGCAATGGTTCGATGACCTGGTGTTGGCACAGCAGGAAGATCGACAAGTGTTCCGGCATCCCCTCCTGTCGGCAGGGTCCAACACCTCCATCGCTGCGGGCCCTTCCCCCCTCACCCTAATAAAGATTGGCCCGCATGATGACCCCGAGGCCTTCCTCACGCGCTTCAAGCAGGCAGCAGAGGCCTCAGGCTGGCTGGTGGAACAGCATGTGGCACACCTACTCCCACTGCTAACGGGTGAGGCACAGCTGGCTGCACTACAGCTCCCCACCAACTGACAGCTGGTCTATGCATACCTCCGCCGGGCTGTCCTCCAGAGTGTGGGGCGCACCCCTGAACAGCAGCAACAGCGCTTCCGCGCTCTATGTCTGGAGGAAGTTGGCCGACGGTTCGTGTTTGTGCCAGCAGCTCCAGGATGCCTGCTGGTGGTGGTTGAGGGCCGACAATCGTGACACCGAGGGAATCATCGATCAGGTGGTACTGGAGCAGTTCATTGCTCGCCTACCAGCAGGAACCGTAGATTAGGTTCAGTGCCACTGCCTGGATCAGGCCATTGAGCTGGCGGAGGACCATTTGGTGGCTGTCCTGATGGCAGGACAGCAAACAACCTCTTCTCTCTCCTCCCTCTCTCTCTCCCTCTCCTGTGTCTCGCCCTGTTCCCCCACCGTGGAGGCAGGGGCCGGTGCCACTCCAGCTGGCCCGCTGCACCCACTGTGCCCACCCGTTTCTCCCTTCTGTGTCTGTCTCCCCCCCCTCAGGTGAGTGAGCCCCGGTGCAGAGGGAAAGCCCTGGCCTGTTTGCTGGCACTGTGGGGAGCCAGGCCATTTCCAATAGCAGTGCTTGGCAATGGAGATGGGCATGGTGGTTTTGATCCCCGACACGCCAGGAGCCGCCCTCGATCGGGCCAGAGTGCATCACATACCGGTGAGTTTCCAAGGGGATACATATCAGTCGTTGGTGGACTCTGGCTGTAATCAGACCTCAATCCACCAGAGCCTGGTACAAAAAAATGAGGCACTGGGTGGAGCACAATTGGTGAAGTTGTTGTGTGTACACAGGGATATTCAGAACTACCCTTTAGTGTTGGTCCACATTCTTTTTCAAGGGGAAAAATTTAGAGGAAAGGTAGCAGTTAATCCTCGCCTTACCCACTCGATAATTTTGGGGACCGATTGGCCTTGATTTGGGGAATAAATGAGTCATTTAGTGAAGAGTGCATCCTGCCGTAGTTTAGCAGGGGGAGGTCCCAGGTTGGCATTGGCGGTAGCAGCTGTCACAGAGCAATCTACGTCATTGCCATGTCAGAGTGAGGAGCCGCTAGCTCCTCCTCCCTCTCTCAGGGAATCCCTTGAGGATTTCCCATTGGAGCGGTCATGAGACGAGACTCTGCAGCATGCATTTGACCAAGTGAGAGTAATCGATGGTCAAACACTCCAGCCAAATGCCACCCTGTCCTTCCCCTACTTCTTGATTATGAAGGATAGATTATACCAAGTGATGCAGGACACTCAAACTAAAGAACAAAATCATGCAGCTTTTGAATCCAAAGAGCCACTGCGAATTGGTATTGCAGGTGGCTCACTTTAATCCCATGGCTGGACACTTAGGGCAGGATAAAACACTAGCCCGAATAATGGCCCGGTTCTATTGGCCAGGAATTCGTGGCGATGGCTGTAAGTGGTGTATGGTGTGCTGAGAATGCCAGTTAGTAAATCCAGTGGCCATTCCAAAAGCGCCTTTGCGCCCTCTCCCATTAATCGAGACCCCGTTCGAAAGGTTTGGGATGGATCTCGTCGGGCCATTAGATCAAACAAGATGAGGTTATCACTTTATTTTAGTCCTAGTGCACTATGCAACGCGACACCTGGAAGCAGTGCCTCTTCACAATATCTCAGCACAGAGTATTGTGGAAGCACTCTTCTGCGTCATCTCCCGAGTCAGAATCCCTAAGAGATTCTGACTGATCAAGGCACCTCCTTTATGTCACACACACTGAGCAAACTGTATGGGTTATTAGGAATTAAGCCGATCTGCACCAGCGTTTATCACCCACAAATGGACAGTTTAGTTGAACGGTTTAATTGCACCCTCAAGAATATAATAAAAAAATTCATAAGCAAGGATGCACATAATTGGGATAAATGGCTCAAACTCTTATTTGTAGTGTGAGAAGTCCCCCAAGCCTCCACGGGGTTCTCCCCATTCGAATTATTATATGGGCGTAAGCCGCACGGCATCTTAGATGTGCTGCGAGAAAATTGGGAGGAGGAACCTTCACAGAGTAAAAACGATATTCAATACATTATTGACCTGCACACAAAACTCCACACACTCACTCACCTAACCCAGGAGAATTTGCGGCAGGCTCAAGAACGGCAAACCCACCTGTATGACAAGGGTACATGCCTTAGGGAGTTCGCACCGGGAGATAAAGTACTCGTACTGTTGCCCACATCAAGATCCAAATTAATCGCCAAGTGGCAAGGACCCTTTGAGGTCACACAGCGAGTTGGGGACATTGACTATGAGGTGAGGTGAACAGACAGGGGTTGGGTGCTACAGATTTACCACCTCAATCTGCTCAAACTCTGGAACAAGGAGGTCCCCATGGCATTGATGCTGGGGCTTCTAGAGAAGGCAGAGCTGGGGCCGGAGGTTCAAAAGGGAACATTGGCATCGCATAACTCTCTGGTTCCCTGTGGAGACCACCGCTCCCCGACCCAATGTGCGGAGGTTGCCCAGTTGCAGACCGAATTTTCGGACATGTTCTTGCCCCTGCCCAGCCACACCAACCTCATATAACACCACATTGAGATGCCCCCAAGGGTGGTAATGTGCAGCCGCCCTTACCGGCTACCTGAACACAAGAAAAAAGTTGTTCAGGAAGAACTTGAGGCCATGCTCGAAATGGGCATTGTCAAGGACAGTGACTAGAGCAGCCGGGTGGTCTTGGTTCCCAAGGCTGATGGGTCGGTCTGGTTCTGTGTAGACTATAGAAAAGTCAACGCAGTGTCTAAATTCGACACGTACCCAATGCCTTGTATTGATGAGTTTCTCAATCGACTAGGCACGGCTCACTTTTACTCGACACTGGATTTGACAAAGGGTTATTGGCAGATCCCCTTGACTCCATTATCCCAAGAAAAAAAAATGGCCTTTTCCACACCGTTTGGATTACACCGATTTGTTACACTTCCTTTTGGGCTGTTTGGGGCACCCACTACGTTCCAGTGGCTTATGGACAGGGTCCTCTGCCCCCACACCACCTACACAGCTGCATACTTAGATGATATAATAATCTACAGTAATGACTGGCCACAGCATTTTCAACACCTGAGGGCTATCCTTAGGTTGCTGAGGTGAGCGGGTCTCACGGCCAACCCAAATAAGTGTGCGATTGGGCGGGTGGAAGTATGGTATCTGGGCTTCCACTTGGGCAACAGGCAGGTGCGTCCCCAAATTAACAAGACAGCAGCGATTGTGGCCTGCCCAAGACCAAAAAGGGGGTGAGACAGTTCCTGGGGCTGGCTGGCTGGCTACTATCGTAGGTTTATGCTTAATTATTCAGACTTCACCAGCCCGCTGACTGATCTCACTAAAAAGGGGGCACCAGATCCAGTCCAGTGGATGGAGCAATGCCAGCTGGCTTTTTCTGGGGTGAAGGCTGCACTGTATGGGGGGCCACTTTTACACTCCCCTGACTTTTCTCTTCCTGTTATGTTACAGACAGATATGTTGGACAGGGGGCTGGGGGCTGTTTTGTCCCAGGAGGTGGAGGGGGAGGACCACCCAGTGCTGTACATCAGCAGAAAGCTATCAGTGCATGAAGGGCGTTACAGCACCATCAAAAAGGAATGCCTTACGATTAAGTGAGCAGTCCTCGCCCTTTGTTACTACCTGCTGGGACGCCCTTTCACCCTCTGTTCAGACCACATGCCCCTCCAATGGCTCCACTGCATGAAGGATGCCAACGTGCAGATCACCCATTGATATCTGGCACTCCAGCCCTTTAACTTCAAGGTGATCCACAGGCTGGGGGCGCAGATGGTCGTGGATGACTTCCTCTCCCATCAATGGGGGGGAGGCAGCTATGGGCTGGATGGCCGCCCGACCTGAGTCGGACGGTGGGGGTATGTGGCAGTGGGGGTGTGGTCAAGCATCGGCCTGTGACAGGAGGGCGGAGTCAGGGAAGGTAAGTGGCAGATTCACATCACCTGTTGTCAATTAACGTGTATTTGTGTGTCTTCCCAGTGATCATGCCCTATTTAAGGAGAGAGCGAGAGCAGAGGAGAGCTCTCTTCCCAACCAGACGCTGGATGTGTGTGTGTGTGTGTGTGTGTGTGTGTTTGTGGTTTTTTGGGTTTCAGAGTAAAAAACCAGGAAGTGCGTACCAAAGAATGCGCATATGCCAACTCCACAAAGTCACAATCATTACGGGCAGCCAAAATGTCCTGTTATACCTAACATTATACAATACTTGAAAGTTTGTGAACCCTTTAGAATTTTCTATATTTCTGCATAAATATGACCAAAACCATCACCAGATTTTCACACAAGTCCTAACAGTAGGTAAAGAGAACCCAGTTAAACAAATAAAACAAAAATATTATACTTGGTCATTTATTTATTGAGTAAAATGAACCAATATTACATATCTGTGAGTGGCAAAAGTATGTGAACCTTTGCTTTCAGTATCTGGTGTGACCCTTTTGTGAGCAATAACTGCAACTAAACATTTCCAGTAACTGTTGATCAGTCCTGCACACCGGCTCGGAGGAATTTTAGCCCATTCCTCCATATAGAACAGCTTCAACTCTGGGATGTTGGTGGGTTTCCTCACATGAACTGCTCGCTTCAGGTCCTTCCACAACATT
>JAODXR010000013.1:16868072-16878794 GCA_028877395.1 Cathorops festae
TTGACTACGGCAATCCTCTTGTCGAACATAGTGACAAGATACCCAACTGATCCCTTACCTAGATATCCTAGCTTACAAGACATAGTAGACAGAGTTACATTCAGAACATCCAAAAATGCAGCAAAACATTCCCAAACTGATCTATAACAACTAAACTTGTCTGAACGAAGTACTACAAGCTGCCTCCTGTCGTGGTGACATAGTTACCATTGCTATGGGGATCACATAAGGCTCGTCGCCACTGACCAGCCGCCAAAGCTGGTGAGGGAACCACTGTTTATGGCTGCTATGTCGTTAGTGATTACAGGAACTAACTTTATTTTGTGGATGTATCAGAACATTAAAATATCTACAAAAGAATAAAAGGTACATGCTATTCATTAATTTAAAACAATACTGGTGGCAAGTTACTCTGGTACTATAAGAGGAATAAAACACTTCAGGATGTGTTGTTCTAGGAAAGAGATGATCTTTTGAGTGATCACAGCTTTCTACTGTTTCAGAAGTGCCTCACACCACCACCTCATAAATTGTTTGGCCTGATATATTGTCTATGTTGCTGCTGTATCTGCAATTTTTTTCAAGTTACATATTATCTTTGCCTCCTCAGTTCACAGCATCTTCACTGTTTACCCTGTTTTATATAATTAGAGGAAGTGGTCTGAGAAAGTATTTCTGGGTTTTGGGTCTGATCTGCTATGGCCATAGCCTATAAAGATATAAGGAGGTATGCAGGTATGTGAACAATGCTACTTGCATAGCTGCCATGTCAAGTATACCCCAGATTAAAGGGAGTACAGAAATCCTTCAGATATAAAGCCACTGGTGGTGGCAGCTTGAGTAAGCCTTTTGCCAATCAGTGGACAAAGAATTTCCAAGTTGGCTGAGAATGATGTTTGTTCAGAGCAACCATCATTATCAACAGATTAAACATGTAATTTTTAAAAAATGATGTCAAAAAATGCACAAACCAAAATTGGTTTTAAAGTTAAATATTGCACCAAAATTTATTTCTGTTAAAATATTAGATATGCTAGTAAAAACATAAATGCCACAATAATTGAATACATAACACAATGACATTTTGAATACAAGAATATCAAGCAAGCTGAAAACCATTTTTGAGCATTTTAGTAATGACAAACAATCCTGAAATTTTTAAACAAAAATGGGAATAAATGTCATCTTATTTATTTTGCACACGGTGCATATCCTCATAGACTGGGTTATATTCCCTTGATGCATCATCTGCCTGATTCAAACACTGGGCCTTCACCTGTAAACAAAACAAGTGATTTTTTTTTCTTTGAGCTGATTCAGTTTTCTTTTTCATCTTGTGTTGCTACAAAAAGCCACAGGCACCATACAACAGTCACTTTTTCAGGAAATGCAGAGCATTGCATGACAAATGGAATTATTAGATTAAAAAACATGTAAGCACAGATAAGGAAGCAGATGCTCTCTCCCACATACACACATGTACACACCAATAAAGTGGTCTTGTAAAGTGGTACAAATGGTCATGTATTGTCATATATTTGTCATTTTATTATATAAAATGGCAATACTAGACTAGTCCATACAAATTGCTGCAGACAGATCTGTAATGCCTACCTTGGGTGTTAACACCCATATCACCAGGAAACACACTACAAGCATAGTGCATGCAGTCAGGGCAAAGACCAGCACCAGTGGCTCAGACATTGCAAACCCATTATCAGCTGGTTTTATGGTTTTGAGTGAGGTCTTATCCACATCATCCACATCTGCAAAACCCACATGTCAGATAGATCTATTATTATTATTATTATTATTATTATTATTATTATTATTATTATTAATTTAATAGTTTACATGTAATCTATGAAACCAATATGGACTACAAAAAAAAAAAAGTGAACTGGCTGGAGAGCCTCATTTCCCAAGTGAGGAAACACTGATCTAGGATAAAGACAACTACAAATGATAGGGTTTTACTTGTGTTTATATGTAAATTTGTACTTTGCTTACTAAAGTGAAATAATTCTGATTTAATGATGCTGCACAAGACTAATCTTGACAATAAGCACACATTTGTGTCACGCTTTTCTTTGTCTAACAAAAATGGTGGAATGCACAGGGAAAAAATGGAAGAATTAATTATTCACTGTTATTTAGTATTACAGCCAAGTGAATACAGTCAGTATCAATATTGTCGAAAGACATACACATACCTTTCACAAACAGGAGAATGCTACAGCCTTCTTTCTTGTCTTCTACATTTTTGTCCAAATCATATCCGCTGTATTCGCCTATGTACAATCCAGACTCATTCAGCTGTAGGTCACTAATCCTCACAGTTAGCTTCTGCATGTTTTTACCTATTTTCACTCTTTCACTGTATCCATTACCAAAAGAAGCGGCGTCAGTATTCTTGTCAAAGACCACCACTACGTGCTTGCTGGGGAGTCTTGCATACAGCATGAAATTATCTTTTTTATCATCCTTTGTGCTGCATTCCATGGTAAAATTCTCCCCCTTTTTCATCATTACAAAACCATTTTTCCTCTCAGAGGCTGTGTAAAGACAGGAAAATATATCAAGCATTCTTGAAAACAAAACAACACTGCTCATTCTAATACCATATCATAAAAGGTACCACTTTTAACCATATCTAACGAAAATATATAATTTTTGTTTGATAAACAGAATGGGTGAAGACATCATAATAAATCACCTGCTCCTTGAACGTTGTAGGCAGCCAGAACAGAAGTAAAGCACAAAATTATAATCAGAGTTGTCATCGTGGCTGCATCAGCCAAACTAAACACACTTCAGTGTGCTGCTTGAGAAAACAGTTATAACAGGAAATAATGACGACTTCAGTAAAGGGAAATATGCTGACCTCGACAGAGCAAAAATGCAACTCTCGCACGTTCATTCAGCTGTAATAGGGAAATGTCACACTTCTTAGTTGTGAAATGTCACACTTCTTAGTTGTGAATGAGGAAATTGACTGAAATTTACCTCAGCCTAAGCGTCAAGAGTTAGAAATGAAAAGCACCCTCCAAAAACAAAGCTGGTGACTGACAGCTGGTGGTTTAGAAAACAAATTATAGTGGTCCTAAAAAGTCGCATACCCTGTCTTTGATACTTGTGGGACTGCAGGTAGGGGTAAATCTCATTTACACTCACCCTCCACCTTAATAGGTATGAAGGAGTTTTAAGGTCACATTGAGGGGGGAAAATCTGAGATATTGAGAATAAATTAATAATATTAAAGATAATAAAGTTGTAATTTGACGAAAAGATAGTCATAACATTATGAGAACAAAGTCGTAATATTAGGCTACATGTTATTTTAGAGGGGAAATATCCGAAGAGCAGCTTGCCACCTGCGTTACAATGAGGAACATGGAGTTATACTTGAAGTTATACTTCATATTATACTAATATGAAGTTATACTTCAGTATAGGTTTCACAAATAAAGAAATACTTTTTTGTGTGACGTATGCATCCGCCACACTGTTGAATGATAGTGCGAACAATAACTGTGATGCATCTCTGACTTTCTCAAAATATTATGATTCTCTGGAGTCCTCTCAGGGGTGTAGGGCAGGTGTGGTAGAGATAGCACCTCTGGGGATGGTAGCCACTTTCCGGATTTGGAAGACCTAAACCTTTGGGTTCTCACCACTCTGCTTAGCTCATGTATGGCTCCTCGGAACTGCTAGTGCACGGCAGTGGCCACACCCTGGGCAACGGTCTTGGCTGACCGGCTAAACTACATGAGTGAGTCCCATTCAAGGATGGGATGGGGGATGCCTACCCTCAAGTGCATGAAGACTGTGACAGCGAAGAAGGCGGGAGAACAGCATATGTGTCAACGGCTTCTAGGTGGAACAGCAAAGTATGTGGAATACATGGGGCATCTCATAGGCAGGAACTGAGTCACAGCCTCCACCATGGAAAAGATTGGGCCCTTACCACGTAATTACCATAGTCAGCAATGTCTAGTCATTATGGATAACACAAGTGATAGTATACTAACACAGGACCAAGTTGAGACCCCTGCGACTGATCCTGTAAACAGTGACAGGGAAGAGGAAGATCCACTTGGAATAGAGGAAGGACTGGATGACGGCGGTGACCCAAATCCACAAGGAAGGCCACAACCTGAAAATACCTACCTCAAAACAAGAAAATTCGTATAGCCACATGGAATGGAAAACCTACGTATAGCCACATGGAATGTATGAACATTATACAAGGCTGGAAAATTTGGAAATCTTGCACAAGAAGCAGCAAATATGAACCTAGATATACTCGGAGTGTCAGAAACAAGATGGACAGATACAGGCTACCTCAATACCGAAAATTATGACTTCATCTACTCAGGAGGGAATAAACATCAACATGGGGTTGGACTCCTGATCAAAAAACACCTGACCAAGCATATAATGGGATATTGGACTGTAAATGAATGTATAATACTCATGAAACTACAAGCACAACCCTTCAACATCACCATACTACAACTATATGCACCAACGCAGGACTACTCCGAAGAAGACTTAGGACAATTCTACAGAGAGATATCACAAGTCCTAAAACAAGTGAAATCCACAGATGTACTAATCATTATGGGCGACCTAAACGCTAAGGTGGGATCAGAAAAGAATAGCAAGATTGTCGGGCACTATGGACTGGGGGAGAATAATGAGAGAGGAGACAGACTTATTCAATTCTGTACTGAGAACAAGCTGGTTATAGTGAATACTTTCTTCCAACACCCGAAAAGAAAGTTACATACTTGGAAAAGCCCTGGAAATGTAAGCAGAAACCAAATAGACTTCATCATGATAACAGAAACAGATCAAGACATACCCAGGTGCAGACATAGGATCAGACCACAATCCAGTTGTAGCTACAATTAGTATCAAACTGAAGAAGACTAACAAGCAATCAAAAAGACAACCCAAGATCGACTACTCTGCTTTAAAACAACCTGACTTAAAGGAGAGATATGCGGTTGCAATTCAAAATAAATATGATGCCCTGCTGACAGAAAACCTAGCACAACAACAAGGCGAGGCAAATGAAACAGAAGTAGACCTTCTATGGCAACACATGAAGAACAGCATACAGCAAGGAGCAGATATGTTGCCCAAAAAAATGTACTAATATCAGAAAACCTTGGATGACTGAGGAAATCCTTGAACTCATGGCAGAAAGAAAAAAACTGAAACACAAAACAGCTGAATACCACCAATTCGACAAGACCATTGACAGTACATGCAGAAAAGCAAAAGAAACATGGTATAATGAGAAATGCGAAGTGATAGAGAACCTTTCAAAGACACACCAAACAAGGACCATGTACCAAAAGATCAAAGAAATCACCAACAAGAAGAACAACAACAGAAACAGTGGCTGCATCAAAGATAAAAATGGAAACATCCTATTTGACAAAGATGACATCAAGGAGCGCTGGGCTGAATATGTTCATGACCAAAGAGGAGAGAAACCCACAATACCAGGCATGTCAGGACCTTCTATTATAAAACCAGAAGTAATAGGAGCACTTGCAAAAATGAAAGATAACAAAGCAGCAGGCCTAGACAATATAACAGCTGAATGTCTGAAGGCTTTAAATGAGACCAGTATTGATGTCCTGACCAAGCTATGTAACAAGATCTATGAGGGAGGCGAATTCCCTGAAGACATGCGGAAGTCTATATTTGTAACTATACCAAAGAAGAGCAAAGCCACCGAATGCTCTGACTTCCGGACAATCAGCCTAATGAGCCATGTAACAAAACTACTACTGAGAATCATCCTAACCAGGATCAAAAACAAGATAAATGTGGAAGTGAGTGTAGAGCAATTTGGTTTCCGGAAAGAAAGTGGCACCAGAGAAGCAATATTCACCATCAGGAACATCATAGAAAGATACATAGAAAAGCAGAAGATAATTTATATTTGCTTCATTGACTATGCAAAAGCTTTTGATCGAGTGCAACACCAAAAACTCATAACATCTCTGAAGAATATTGGAATAGATGAGAAAGACCTACGTCTAATTGCCAATCTCTACTGGGATCAAACAGCAGCAGTAAGAGTTGATGACGATACATCTGTGACAGTAGAAATCAAAAGAGGTGTGAGACAAGGATGTGTGCTATCACCCAGCCTATTTAATCTCTACACAGAAGTAATTTTTAGGGATGTAGAAGACTGTCGAGGAATAACGATCGGAGGCAAAAAACAGAGCCAGCACCAAGTGCTGAGTGCCCTCTGGAAGGATCAGGAGCAACGTTTCGAAGCCAAGCAGGAAGATTGCCAGGCGTTCCAGGACCTGCTCGCGTTAGCAGGGTCCCCGACCACCACCATAGCAGACCCACTCCAAGTCACGCTGACAAAGATGGGACTGTACAACGAGCCCGAGGCACTTATCCCCCTGTTCGAGCAAGCGGCTGAAGCGTGGGGGTGGCTGGTCAAACAATACATGGTCCTTCTATGACCACTGCTGACTGGGGAAGCACAGCTCACCATGCAACAGCTCTCCGGAGGAATTTGGCTGGCCATTCATGTTCGGCCAACAACTCCATGACGCCTGCCGGCGGTGGCTGAGGGCAGAAGACCACAATGTTGAGAGGATGATAGACCTGGTGACACTGGAAGAGTTCACTGCCCAGCTTCCAGAAGGAATGTTGGAGTGGGTCCAGTGCCACTGCCTGACATTGCTGGATCAAGCCATCGAGTTGGCAGAGGATCACTTGGCAGCAGTTCCGGTGGCAGGTGGACATTCCACCTCTTTTCTCTCTCTCTCCCCCCTTCCCACCCTTCCTCCTCTTCCTGTCCCCACCCCAAATCCCCCACTGCGGAGGTGGGAGCCGGCTCCCCCCAGGTCCCCCCCCCAGGTGAGTGACTTTACTTTCTCCAGTGTGGAGGTGAAGATGGGGCAGGTATGCTGGCACTGTGGGGAGCCCGGGCATCTCCAGGGCCAGTACTCTGTGATGGAGGTGGGAACTGTGGTCTGGATCCCCGAGGCGCCAGAGACCGCCCTTGATCGGGCCAGAGCATATCACATACTGGTGACTGTTCAAGGGGCTACATATCACATATTGGTGGATTCCAGCTGTAATCAGACCTCATTCCACCAAAGCCTGGTACAAGGTAAGGCACTGGGGAGAGCACGAGTGATGAAGGTTTTGTGTGTGCATGGGGATGTCCACAATTCTCCCTTGGTGTTTGTCCACATTCTATTTCAGGGAGAAAATCATAGAATAAAGGTGTCAGTTAATCCTCATCTCACCCACCCACTGATTTTGAGGACTGATTGGCCAAGATTCAGATGGTTAATGAAGCACATAGTAAGGGATGGGTCCTGTGATAATACATCACGGGGAGATCCTGGTGTGGCATTGACTGGGGAAACTGTCACAGAGCCATCTACGTCAGCACCATGTTAGGGTGATACAAGGAGTGAGGAACAGCTTGCCCCTCTTCCTTCTCTCAGGGTTCCCTTGAGGATTTCCTATTAGAGCAGTTGAGACTCTGCGTCATATGCTTGACCAAGTGAGAGTAATCAATGTTCAAACTCTCCAGCCAAATACAGCACCCACCTTCCCATATTTGTCTATTTTTAAAGATAGGCTGTATCGAGTGACACAGGACCAGTGTTGGGCACGTTACTTTGAAAAAGTAATTAGTTATAGTTACTAGTTACTTCTCCCAAAAAGTAACTGAGTTACTAACTGAGTTACTCCAATAGAAAAGTAACTAGTTACCAGTAAAAGTAACTATTGCGTTACTTTTGCATTTCTTGCCCCCGTAACCCTCACCACCTGGCCCCCACCTTCTCAGCGCATGTTTCATAAGCCAGATGAATAGAGTGCACGACAACAAAGACAAGTACCTGCACAGAGGTTTGCATTTATTGCAACTCAATATAAATGACAACGGATGGACATACACTTTTCAAAATATTTTTTAAAAAAGAGAAATACACAATCTAACAGAGGCTTTAAACTGAACTGAAAATGTATATGGATTTCTTAAATCCAACTTAAAGTGCATGAATGCATCTGTTCATTTTGCATTTGTGCAATCATTTATCCACCCTGCCAACCCAGTTGTCTCACCAACAGCAAAGACAGTTAACTACACAAATTTTCACTTTATGCAACTCTAACTTAACAGAACTAGTACACAACAGATGGACATAAAGTGCTCCAATTTTGTTTCTTAAAGAAAGTAAATTCTTACAGGAGTGCAAATTGAACTGGAAATGTTCATGGGTTTGTTAAATCCCACTCTAAACATGTATGCATTCCTCTCTCCATCCATCCACCCAGCCCAGTCATGTCAACATTTTAGCCCTTAAACCAGTGGTTGTATCGCAAGAGAAGCAGCTTCTCAAACTTGAGGTCAGAGAGTCTGTTCCTTTTTGGTGTGAAGACCAGCTTCCCCAGGCTAAACAGTCTCTCTACCGGAGCACTGGATGGAGTGGCAGCATTATACTTCAGGGAAATTCTCTTTATAAGAGGAAATCCATGAAGTGAGTCAATCCCTTGGGCTCCTGATTTCAAATAATCTGCCACTTGACTTTCCGCAGTAGCAGAAGTGTCGTCCTCATCATCAAAGGAGAAGAATGCATCCTCAACAGTTGAGCTGGTACATGTGGGTGTGGTGGTGCTTGTACCTTTATGCTGGTCTTCACTTCTTACACTTGCACGACATACCGCCAGCAGCTCTGCTTTGGCCTTGTCCTTTCTTTCTTGGGTCCGCAGCCAACGTAACTTGAACCTGGGCAGAGTCACAGCAGCCAGGAGAGCACTGTCGCTGTCCAGCACCTCTGCAAATCTTGTTTTTATTGCCTGAAATGACAAAGCAAAGAACACATTACTGACTGTCTATACAAATACAAACTCTCTCTCTCCCTCTCACTCACACACTCACTCGCTCTCTCTCTCACACACACACACACACACACACACACACACACACACACACACACACACACTATGAGTTCAATATATAATACATTATACACAATTATACACATTTATTAAAATTATACACATCTATACAATTATAGACATTATACACAACTTCCAAAATTAGACAGAAATGTAATTCTTACCTCCACAATTGCCTCTGGAAGGTCCACAAGTATTTGAAGCCCACTCTTCAGCTCAAGGGTTTTCATCATCAATGTCTCCAGGGTAGGTAGCAGTGTGCCAAGGTAGCAGTTGTCCTCTCCCTGGAGGATATCTAGGGCGACCGTCAGTGGCTTCATTGCAATGCAATATTCCTTCAGGAGCTGATGCTCTTTTTCTGTGATTGCTTTCGAACCAAACTTGGATGAGATGGTGTTGAGGTCCACTATGGGAATCTCGCAAATCCTAGCTAGAGCATCATAGAAAGAATTCCATCTAGTACTGCAAGGCACTATCAGCTTCTTAGCAACCACATCCTCTACTGTCTCTGCGGCCACTGTGGAACGGCTGGCCTTATTCCACAAGGCTGTGCATTTTGCAGTTGCACTTCTGTAAACTGCCTTCTCTGGTCTGGAGAGAATCCACTTTTCAATGTCAGAACATGACACAAGGTTCAGTGTGTGTGATGCACACCTGTAGTGTGGTGGTAAATTAATCACATCATCATCCTCATCAACACGGGCTTGCAAGACATCATTTATGTCAACAAAAGTAACCTCGTCATCATCTTCCTCATCCACAGAGTCATCCTCCTCAACTGACTGATATCTCTTAAATGCCTTAACGAAATTCGAGCCATTGTCAGTGACGGTTGCCGTTATTTTGTGCGAAATGCCATAAGACGAGTGGATGTTGTCAAGTTCTGTGGCAATGCTCTCGTGTGTATGATGGCCCTTGAACCGTCGGCATGCCAGGGCAGCTTTTTTTCGTTGCATGTTTGCTGGATGCATCCAGTGTGCAGTTACGCCCAGGTAGCTTTTGTTATGTGCTGTCCATATATCTGCAGTAGTAGCCAAGTATTCCAGTTGCTCGAATTCTTTTTTTAGCTCAGCATTCATGTTAGCATATTCTGTATCAATGTATTTCGAAAACGTCTTTCTACAGGGTGGACCGACGCCTACTTTTCTTGGGATTTTGCCTATCAACGCTCTGAAGGAGTCTGACTCCACTGTTGATATCGGAAGCATGTTTTCCACAACGTATCTCCCTATCAAGCCATAGAGCTCTGTCTGAGATAGTTTCTGGGGAGCAGAGGCACTAAAGTCAAGCTTTTGTTGCTTGCATGGGGAGGGTCCTTCCTTGTTAGCGGGTCCTTTGTCAACACTAGCCCCCCTACTAGAACTACCTGTGTATTCTTGGGCCACTAATTTGGTTGAAGCGTGAGCCGTCGACAGGTGCTTCATTAAGTTGGAGTTGCTAACACAAGACGTGGACAAATGTTTCGTTCCGGAACATAATGTGCACTCGACGTGCACATTTTTACCTATGACTTTGGTGAGTTTGAAATAGTGCCGGTATTTCCATCTGGAAAAGGTTTTGCTGCTGGAGTCCTCCTCACTCTCCATCTCTCTCTGTGTGCCGTACGTAAACATCCGCCACTATGCATGCGGAAACACCCACCTACCCAATTTCTCTGATTGGCTGAAGACGTAGCCTAATCCAGGGCCGGAGTGGGCCCTTTTCTCAGTCCGGGAATTTAATTCACATTCAGGCCACTTTGATATGGAGGAGAAATTT
>JAODXR010000013.1:17721360-17732737 GCA_028877395.1 Cathorops festae
TTTATTGAATGATCTGCTAGAATAGATGAAAGATAAACAATAGAATGAAGATGATAAAAGGAAATAATGTATAACATGTAGTGTAAAGTAAAATAGAACCACCACGAATATACATCGCGTCACGACTTCACGTCATGGGTAATCACGGCTTTTAGGTGACGCCCCACTGAACAGAGGTGGGGGTCTAGGACTCACCGGCCCCTACTATGCAGTCATCAGAATTCTGATTTTATGAGGATCTATGAACTGAGGATGCCCATCTATGAAGATTCTCAGTCTTTCAGATGAGAGGTGAAACGTTTTCAAGGATCTTCAGGCAAGTCCAGTTGCTCTCTTCCATCAACTACAGTTTACTATTTACCTGGATGATAGAGAATCTTCACAGATATGTCTCTGGAAGAGACTCTTCAACCCAAAACTCAGGAATATCCAGGTAATCTCCAGCATAAAGTAATATTTTCACAGCGTAATTGGTGATCAGAGATGCAATTTCAGCAGACTAATTAAACTATTATCATATATTCAGCCAGTTGAAAAAAATTTGTTGTTTTACTGAAACTAAAAAAATATAAACTTATATAAAGATATATGTTTCAAAACTGAAATATGAATATGGCTGAATATAAAAACTCTTTTGTGTTAACTGTTGAAGGAAAAATAGTATTCCTACAGATTACAACTACAGAATTAATTATCTTAATCATTTTATGTCACCAAGATGATTCACAAAGAGCCATGGATATCACGAAGAGTATTGCCAAGATTATCGTGAAGGCCCAATAACCCCTCTCTGTGGGTGAGGAGGAGGGTTTTAAGAGTCTAATCAAGACATTTGATCCCTACTACAGAATTCCAAGTAGGAAATTTTTCATGGGAGAGAAAATACCTTCAATTTATGAAGAGTGTCGCACAAAAATAAGAAAATGTTTATATAAGAGAATATTTATATTTTTTATATGTTATGTTGTTGCTTTTTTATTTTGCACTGGTGACTTTTTTGTTAAATAATTTTGTGTAGCAGAAGGTGATAAGGGAATTATTTTATTATTAATATTCTGTTACATTGTTTTATATTGTTGTAGTTAGTTCATTAAAAAAATGATTTGCCTAAAATCTTTGTCCTGTGTTTTATCATACTCATAAGCAACTAAAAAAGGCAAAATCACAAAATTATTCAATGATCATAACATTTCAAGTAAAAAAAGTATCGGTATCGCCGATACGACCCCTGTATTTACTTGGTATCGGATCGATACCCAAATTCCCCGGTCTCAGTGAGTGATTCGTTCACACATGCACGTCACTCAGACTCACTCAGTTTACAAACGAGTCTTTTGAATTTGAGTCTTCCAGTCACTTGTCACGTGACTGAATCATATTCTAAGAGTCGGAACGACTGGTTCGTTCTTTATGAATTGATTCTCGTTTCTATATACATTTTGCAAGCAAAAAAAAAAAAACTAGTTATAATATTACAGGCTTAGAAGTAGGTTTTTTTCAATAGTAATATGCATGATTAAATACTATTTTATTTCTTTATTAAAAATATAAATAAGAACAAAACGGTTGCAGTTAGTCCAAATAACTGAACGGGTATGAGTACTTTGATCAAAATGTTCATTAGTTATCGCTATTTTGTTTGTGTGGTTCTTTTTAACAGACATTAACCATCGCAGTATTTTGCGGTCTTTGTAGCTGGTATTATATCCCAATATTTAATCCACAGTACGAAATTCAGACCTGCTGAAAGTTGTAAAAACAGTTTCCGTCCTGACACGAGCGGTCGTATCTCAATATTTACACCCTTATATAAACATATATAGCCTTGTAAGGGCGCTAACTTTGTGTCATAGTTGAAATTGGAACGTGTCCAACGTTATTGGAGAAGCGGCCTCGTGGCCTAATGGATAAGGCGTCTGACTTCGGATCAGAAGATTGCAGGTTCGAGTCCTGCCGGGGTCGAAGTTTTGAAGGGAGAGTTACCGCAAGTAAAAAATTATTTTAGTCAAAAATACAAATAAAAATTACACACAGAATAGTTATACACACATAGACTATTAACAAATCTTTTTGTTCGTATTTGTTTTTAAATGTATTATCTCTTCATATTGCTTTAGTTAGTGTCTTTGTCAGAAAGATATCTCAACCTTTTTAGCATTTCTGCCCGCTCTATGTTGCTTGTTTTCTTTGAGGATATGCATTGATAAATTAGACAGATTATCAATGTGTTCATCGTTTAGCTTACTGTAAGGTAGATGTGGAACTTCTGTGTTAATATGCATTACTGAATCAATAATAATCCATAAAAACATCTTGAGCAGTGGCCATCACAGAGTCTTGACCTTAAACTCCTTGAAAAACTTTGGGATGTGTTGGAAAATAACTTTTTCCTTCAGTGGAGAGTGGTTCAACTCTCCTGTCATCAAAACAAGATCTTAATTTACGCAACTCGAGATGGAAATACAATGTTGTGATGATGTATAAGGTTAACCATGGCATGGCAAATGTGCACCATAACCAAAGTCAAGGTGGTCCAAGGAAAAGGGGTGGGGGGGGTAATGTATGTTCGGTTTGAAACTGACGGTCTGCCTTCATTAGAAAGAAAATGATTCCCGAGCCAGCCAGGAGTCGAACCTAGAATCTTCTGATCCGTAGTCAGACGCGTTATCCATTGCGCCACTGGCCCGATGACGTAAGGGGCTGCACAAAAAATAACCAAATTCGAAACTAACAAACAGCGTTTCAATATTTATTTTGAATGAAACAATTGTTTTATGCCATTTTATTTAAAATATAAATAAGAACTAAAAGTTTAAACAAATGTTAACCACCGTAATATTTTACGGTCTTTATAGTTGGTATTTTATCTCAATACTAAACTCACAGTAGGAAATCCAGACCAGTTTAGTGTGATCTACAGTTTCCAGCTCCAGCTAGCGGTCACATCTCAATATCAACCTTTCATGTGTCTATGCACAGCCTGAAAAGAGCACTACCTAGAAGGTTACTAGTAGTTGAAATTGGAACGCGGCCCCAAGATCTCCGGCTCAGAAGATTTCAGGTTCGCGGCCTCCTGGGGTCGAGACTTTAAGAGCTGCTTGATGGAGTAGTAGATATATGACAGAATAAAACAAGGAATCAAGTTTAGTCAAAAATTACAGAGAGTATCTCATCTCATCTCATTATCTCTAGCCGCTTTATTACAAGTTTTATTTGTTTTTGTTTAGAACATCGTAGCAAACAAGACATCAATGCTGAACACAAAATTACCATGTCTGAAAGTGCAAATGAGAGAAAATCAGATACAGTGTTCTGCAAAAGTATTCATGCCCCTTGGTGTTTGTCCTATTTTGTCGCATTACAAGCTGGAATTAAAATGGATTTGGGGGGTTAGCGCCATTTGATTTGCGCAACATGCCTACCACTTTAAAGGTGAAAATTGTTTTATTGTGACACAAACACTAATTCAGATGGAAAAAAAAAACACAAAAGGAGTGTGCACAGGTATTCATCCCCCAAAGGTCACTGCTTTGTCCAGTAGAGCCACCTTTTGCTGCAATTACAGCTTCAAGGCTCTTGGGGTATGTCTCTATTAGCTTAGCACATCTAGCCACTGGGATTTTTGCACATTTCTCAAGGCAAAACTGCTCCAACTCCTTCAAGTGGGTTGCATTGGTGTACAGCAATCTTCAAGTTATGCCACATATTCTCAATTGGATTGAGGTCTGGGCCATTCCAAGACATTTTAATGTTTCCCTTTAAAACACTCAAGTGTAGCTTTAGCGGTATGTTTAGGGCCATTGTCCTGCTTGAATGTGAACCTTCATCCCACTTTAAAACCTCTGGCTGACTCAAACAGGATTTCCTCCAAAATTGCCCTGTATTTAGTGCCATCCATCTTTCCTTCAGTCCTGTCCAGCTTTCCTGTCCATGCAGATGAAAAATATCACCACAGCAATGATGCTGCCACCACCATGCTTAACTGTAGGAATGGTGTTCTCAGAGTACTGGGTTTGTATGTACCACACATGGTGTTTCCCCTGATGGCCAAAAAGATCAATTTTAGTCTCATTTGACCAGAGAATCTTCTTCCATGTGTTTGGGGAGTCTGCCTCATGCTGTTGGGCAAACTCAAAATGTGTTTTCTTAAGCAATTACTTTTTTCTGGCCACTTTTCCATAAAGCCCCACTCTGTGGAACGTATGGCTTAAAGTGGTCTTACGGACAGATACTCAGATCTCCGCTGTGGATCTTTGCAGCTCCTTCAGTGTTATCTTTGGTGTCTTTTTTTGCATCTCTGATTAATGTCCTCCTTGCCTACTCTGTGAGTTTTAGTGGGCGGCCTTCTCTTAATGGTGCTCCCCGGGATATTGAAAGTTTGGGATTTTTTTTTTATAACCCAACCCTGATCCATACTTCTTCACAACTTTGTCTGTGATATGTTTGGAGTGCTTCTTGGTTTTCATTTTGCTTGCTTAGTAGTGTTGCAAAGTCAGGGTCCTTCCAGAACAGGTTGATTTATAGAGATATTATGTGACAGATCATGTTCAAAAGTTCAAGGTGTTTGGCATATGCACAGTAAGGACAAGTAAGGATAAGCAAGTGTGTCCACTTGCACAATTAAATTCTTAGTTTACTGACCACCATGAATGCCAATTACAAATAAATAAATAGGCAGAAGAAGTAATACAAAGTAAGGCAATATAGTGCAAAAATAAAAGCAAAGAAAAGCACCAAAACCAAAAACACCCAGTATAGTACAAAATAGGTAAATGTAGTGCAAAATAGGTAGTGTAATACAAAAATAAGGCAATGATCAGACATAGCAGCAGAAGGGCAGTAATGTGTGAATGTGCAAACAATGTAATCAGATGTAAACAGTCAAGGAACAGCAGCAAAAAGGGCAGTAATGTGCAAACAAATGTAATCAGTCAAGGATCAGCAGCAAAAAAGGCAGTAATGTGCAAACAAATGTAAACGGATGTAAACAGTCAAGGATAATTTACAGGGAGTTAGTCCATGGTTATAGACTCCCGTCAGCTGTTCAGGAGTCTGATGGTGGTGGGAAAGAAAGAGTTTGTTAGTCTGACAGTCTTACATTTCACACTTCTTTACCTCCAGCCTGAGGGTAGGAGTGTGAACAGTCCATGCTAGGGGTGGGTGGGGTCTTTGAGGATGGAGGCAGCTCTCCTGTGGACTCTACGGTGGTAGATGCTCTGCAGAGAGGGCAGTGGAGTTTTGGTGATCCTCTCAGCAGTCTTCACCACCCTCTGCAGGTGTTTGCGGTCCATTGCTGTAGTGCTGCCATACCACACAGTGATGTAGTTGGTCAGGATGCTCTCACTCATGCAGCTGTAGAAGTTGCTGAGGATCTTAGGTGACATACCAAACTTCCGCAGCCTCCTCAGAAAGTACAATTGCTTTTGAGCCTTCCTACCCAGCTGTGTGGTATTGGATACAACCAAGAATATATCTACCATGTGAGAGTTAGATGCTACACCAACATTGAATGAACTGAGCAAAACCATTGAGAGCCTGCAAAATGGCAAAGCACCGGGCATGGATGGAATTCCTCCAGAGGTTGTCAAGGGTGCAAAAGGAGTTTTGCTGCATGAACTACATGACTGACTATGTAGATGCTGGGAAGGAGAGGTTCCACAGGACATGAGAGACTGCAACATTGTCACTCTATACAAAAACAAAGGGAACAAAAGTAATTGCAGTAACTATTGTAGCATCTCCTTGTTGAGCATTGTTGGGAAGGTTTTTGCCCAAGTAATCCTGAACAGACTGCAGAAACTTGCCAACAGGGTGTATCCTGAGTCACAGTGTGGTTTCAGATCAAGGTATTCCACCATCTACATGATTTTCTCCCTCTGACAACTACAAGAGAAATGCAGAGAACAGAGGCAGCCACTCTACATAGCTTTCAGTGACCTTACCTTTCATTGACCTGAGCTTTGCATTTGACCTCATGAGCCAAGATGGACTGCTCAGGATTCTTGAACGGCTTGGATGCCCACCCAGGCTGCTTGGATTGGTGAGGGCCTTCCACACGAGCGTGATGGGAGTTGTCCAGTTTGATGTTTCATCATCCAAGCCATTTAGCATCCACAGTGGAGTCAAACAGGGGTGTGTGCCGGTGACAACCCTGTTTGGCATATACTTTGCAGTCATACTGAAGCATGCTTTTGGTACTTTGACTGATGGAGTCTACCTCCATACCAGGTCTGATGGAAAGCTGTTTAGCTTGTCCCAACTCAAGGCCAAGACCAAGCTCAGAGAGGTGCTCATCAGGGATATGCTGTTCACAGATGACACAGCACTGGCAGCTCACACCAAGGTAAAACTGCAAAGACTCATGGACAACTTTTCACGTGCATGCCAAGACTTTAGCTTGACCATCAGTCAAGAAGACAACAGTGATGGTGCAAGGCATCGAACGCCCACCTGTAATCACCATCAACAACTGCATGCTTGATGTGACAAATAATTTCACTTATCTGGGATCCACTGTGACAGACACCCTCTCCATGAACAAGGAGATCAACAGCTGGATAGGACAAGAAGCAACGACATTCACCTGGCTGAAGAGGAGAGTCTGGCATAACAGCAAGACGACAAGCCACACTAAGATCACTGTTTACAGAGCCTGTGTCCTCAGTACACTGTTATATGGCAGTGAGACATGGTCCCTTTACTCTTGGCAGGAGAACAGGCTTAAGACCTTTCACATGAGGAGCTAGAGATATATCCTTGGCATCAAGTGGAATGACTACATCAACACTGATGTCCTCATTTGTGTCCAGATCACAAGTCTCTATATGCTGTTGCAGCAGCATCGCCTTTGCTGGCTCGGCTGCCGCATGCCAGATGGGAGAATCCTGAAGGGCCTATTGTACAGTTAACTGACCTGTGGCAGTAGAGCATGGGGATGCCCCCACCACCATTTCAAGGATGTTGTCAAGTGGGACATGATGTTCCTGGAAATGGACATCCATAGGTGGGAGGAAACTGCAAGCAACAGAGACCACTGGAAGCAAGAAGTGAGGCGCAGTCTCCAGAGAGGGGAGGAAAACCTAAGATAAGCAGCTGAGGACAGATGATCAAGGAGGAAACAACACAACCTGAGACTTTGATGGAGTCAAGCCTCCCGAGATACAGGATAGTATCCCCATAGTCTTACGAGCCTGAAGGATGCCAACAACTCCTGACCTTCTAAGACTCCAACTTTTTGCAGCCTGGATTGCCTTAAAAAAATCCACAGACCTCACTATGAAATTTATTTGATGAGCATTATTCAACTACTAGGCACTTTAGACAAATGTGTATCATATTCATTTACTGGTGCCACTGGAGCTTTTTATTCCCCAAACACTTCCACCCACAGAAGCCAAACCAGTTACACTGTGTTACAGGTGACAAATTATACCCCTTTTCCACAAGTTGACATGGTTTCCTGAGGTCTTAATGAAATATCCGTGACGTGCTTTGGTCAAAATAATACAAGGGTAAAGCACCACAGCTCACTTCTCACACTGTCTCAACAGCCCTATTTCAAACGGCTGATTTGAGTGCCTGTTCCTTTAAATGATAATGCTCACCCCAGCCTCCTCTTCTGCCGGCCAATCAGGTAACATGTTCCTTATGAATATTCATTTGCAAAAGGCAGTTCTTAAACCATGAGTAGAGATACTCAGGTAAGGATTATTCTAATGAGCTCCACTTGTGACACAAGAAGGGGAGGCAAATCTAAACGGCTTGTTAAAAGCAAATTTTTTTTAAATAGGAAGGCCAAAAGAAACTGACTGGGTTGTCTTATTTCAGAGTTTGTGGGTTGGTAGGCACTCCAGATACCCAAATGTATGTGCACAAGCACTGAAAAAGTGAGTTTTTCTTAATGTGTTCCCATTTTATTGAACATGTACTGGAAATATTTTGTCTCATAAGTTATAGAATCTTCAAAGAAAATCACTTAATTAGGCTTTTAATAACCTATTAATAACTATAACAATTATAAGTTTGATAGTGGTTGATAATCTTGATGAATGTCCCAGCCTTCATGAACCCAACTTTGAGAATATTTACTGAATACCATTTAATCGTTGCATACATCTGCAACTGGGCCTTTTGCTTTGGATACATGTCCAGACAGGCAGGCTGTCCAGAGGAATCCAGGTCTTGGCTGTGGCTTCATACTGCACATATTATCTGAACAATTTTTCCTTCTGTGTGCTTTATTTCAGACCAGTTCCAATTCTCTCAAATCACGTCGATGAGCTGATCAGAATAGTTGCCCTGGTAAAAAATAAATATGCTAAGTATATTAAATTTTAGTGTCCTTGCATATACTTGCAGTCAGACTAATTATCAGTATACTTCAAGTGTGTTAATGATTAGTTCACTTGAATTTTGCTATTCTGAAACAACTAATTTTGTACTAAGTACACTTAAGTTGTAATTGAATTGTAGAAAAGCACAATTTGAAGTGTATTCAGTGTACTTTATGTGTTAAAGTGGAACAACAAAGTATACTTAGCACACTCAAGTATATGGCTGTGTATGTACAATTTGAAAGAATGAAGTTTACTTTGTTCGTGTTATAAGTGTATTAATTTTTTTTATTTTGAGAGTCCTACTAATATACAAGCGATATACCATTAATATATTTTTATTGTACTAATAGTATGCTCAATTATACTTTCGGCTTACTCCAATTAATAAAAGACACTTTGTAGTTCATTACCAATATACTTTATTACTTTACTGTACTACTTTGTACATTGCATACTCCGAGACTAAAAATGTATTACCAGTAAACTAAAGGCTGAATTACTTAGAGATACTAGTTTTCAATTAATTCAGTGGTTTAAGGTCATTGCTTTACAGTATGATCTCTGCAATATGCGATACATTCAATGTTTAAATTTTTCATAATTATATAATGCAAGTTAGTTTTAGTGAAGCGCAGACAATTAATGGACACTGCACCAGATTAAAGTGCATATCACGGGTAAATTCAGGAGCAAGATCAATGTAATTATCCTATTTTATATTAAACTTTGGTTAAATATCTGTCACATTTTGCATTTTGTGCAATTTTTTTTACCTTGCACAATACCAGAAAAATTGAGTTGAAATCAAGCCATTTGAGGCAAATTGGTCCGCCTTTGAAAAAACTTGCAATTTGGATTTCCCGGGAAACAGTGATTTTTGTGACATCACGTGCATGAGGCCTCCCTCTGAATCCTACATCAGCGCTGGTTTGTTTATGAGAAAATGACCTGGTGGTTTTCTGCAAATTTCCTCAGCGTTATCACATAATTATTAAAATGGTTAACAGATGTATCGTACCTGGCGACTTGTCCAGGGTGTACCCCGCCTTTCGCCTGTAGTCAGCTGGGATAGGCTCCAGTTTGCCTGCGACCCTGTAGAAGGATAAAGCGGCTAGAGATAATGAGATGAAATGTTTTAGATTTTATATACTTCAAATTAGCCAGTGTTTACCTTGATGATGCTTTGCACAATACTGGCATTATCTTATCCAGCTTCATGAGGTAGTCACTTGGAACACTTTTCAATTAACAGGCGATAAAGATGTCTGTTCGGCATGCTTGCAACTGGTACAGGCTGGTTTGATTGCTGCTTGTTTTGGCTAGTTCTAGTTAAATCCTTGAAACTTATCTTTGCATAGCAGCAACCTACCAACATCCTATTGATTTGAATATGCTAGCAAGATTTTATCGTGTTAACACAGCCTTAAGCCACAAATGCAATTTTAATAAAAGCATCACTGTTAATATGATATGCACTGTTTCAAATATTTGGGTGAAAAGTTCAGGGGGGAAAAAAGAATGAATAACTCAAATAAACTAATATTTGGTATTAATTTATATTTGCCCTATTGTGGCTCATGTTTGAATGTTTGCATTTTCTGTTCTTAAAATTTAATTTGTATTGTGATTACATTTTATTTTAGATGTGTTCCTGGATGCAAAAAGGTTTGAGATCCTCTGCTCTAAACCTTAACCAGACCTCACTGCACAAAAATGAAGTTTAGTTTTTCAAATAAAAGCTTCTATTTTTATTTATTTTTATTTTTTAACAAAAAGTATTTTTGCAAACTTGTTCTATATTTCATTCCTTCCCTCCCCTCCACACTCACATTTGCTCTTAATGACTCCTACAATTTCCGATGTGGTATAAAAGGATCAACAATCGGTAATCTTTATATGTTTTGGTGCACTTCACTGCCCTGGAACTGAGATCTTGTGGATTTTGTGTTCTGTGCTGAATCCAGCTGTGAAGCTGCTGTGGACGCTCTGAAAGCTCACTCCACCTCAACATGGTGGAATGCCATGCACTAAGGCCCTATGACACAATAAGCTGTTTTTGGCTGCTTCAGACAGCTAGAAATCTGTGCATGGAGCTAGAACCAATTAATCTGTCTACTGTGGATATGCAGTGAATTCAGGATGCACGCTGCTCGGGTGTGTGAGGATGTGCACCAGTGTCCATTACTTACCTGTAGCTGTGTTGTTGTGATGCATGCTGAAACCATACAAACCTGAAGGTCTTTGCTTTTGCAGCTGTCTTGACATTATATATGTTCTGTGGCAGAAAGCGCTATTGGCAGATGAGATGGAATCATAAAAAGGAAAGTGCTTGTTTGATAGGATTTATGGAAGCACATAAAATGGCATTTATTTTGTTGGAAGGGTAAAGTGGCAAGAGGGCAGTGAAATCATGCTTCACATCGCCCTTCCTGCTCATGTGATCCACCTGCCAAAGATGGGCCCAAGCCAATTTCCAGGAAATGTGGAGTAGTGTGATTTAGAGGTCACATACTTTGAAAGCAACTTCATGAACCTGCATGCTATTTATGTATTGTAGTCTCAAATTTGTCATGATAACTGAGCTCTTGTTTCTTCGTTTACTTCTCTGCAATATCCATTGCATTGTGCAAAAAATAACAAAACATTTATCATATGTTATCAAATGTTTTGATAAAACCTTTATCATGACAAATTTGGGACTACAATACATAAATAGCAAGCATGAATGTGGTTCTGCTCTTTGAGGGGACTCTTCAAAACCTCTAAGAGAGAATAGAACTAGTCAATCTATTCATAGAACCATCAGCTTTAATTTAGTGCAATTGAATAGTGTTTATAGGCGGCACGATGGTGTAGTGCTTAGCACTGTCGCCTCACAGCAAGAAGGTCCTGGGTTCAAGCCCAGTGGGCCTTTCTGTGTGGAGTTTGCATGTTTTCCCAGTGTCTGTATGGGTTTCCTCCAGGTGCGATAACCTGGTGACTTGTCCAGGGTGTACCCTGCCTCTTGCCCATAGTCAGCTGGGATAGGCTCCAGCTTGCCT
>JAODXR010000013.1:17911749-17931329 GCA_028877395.1 Cathorops festae
TCGCCAGCCACAGGGCTCGAACCCGGACCTTCTTGCTGTGAGGCGACAGCACTAACCACTACACCACTGTGCCGCCCTCAAGGTATTATTAATAAATAAATAAATAAATATTTGCAAATACTACCTTGGTTGGAAGCACAGGTGTTTGTTATCTGCGGGGCATTTCTGCCTGTCGCACCTCCACCAGTGCCAGTGGGCCACCCACAGGGTCATCAGCTGGGAGCCACCCTTCGCAGATTGTTTTGCCCCTTTAAACCCAGAACATCTCTAGGTGGTGGGGCAGCAGTAGGGACATCTCCCTACTGCTCCCTGTAGCTGGCCCTAAGATTCTTGATTCCCCACTTTGGGTCTCTTCTTCTGAGCCAGAAGCTCCCTTTCTCTGCCTCCTCAGCCAGTTCCCTGAAGGCCTTCTTTAGCTTGGACCCAGTGACTCCAAGGGTCTTCAGTAGCTGCTGAGTGGATTTTCCAACTGAAGCCTCTACATCCGACTTTGACAGGGTAGGTGCATACCTTCCACCCTGCTTCTGTACAAGCTGCAGCAAGCTCACTATACTTCTCCTTTTTTTCTTTCGAAGGCTGTCTCCATCATTTCTTCTCACGGTACTGTGATTTCTGCCAAGATTGCTGTCATAGCAGAGGTGGACCACAGAACAGTGTCTAGCCATAGGGAAGTAATGACTATTTTGGGAGGGAACTTGAGCTGCTGGTCAAGGTCAACCTTCATCTACCACTCGCATCCGGATTTCAAGATGGACCACTCCCTCTGGCTGCTTCCTGCTTCTGCTCCTTGTTTAACGAAACCTATCCATGGTTTGGAGGATGATGGGGTGGTTCTGTTGGATTCAAGGCTGTGTTTGTCCAACACCTCTGCCAGTTTCCAGAGCACATGGTCATGGCGCCATCTGTATTAGCCCTGGGTCAGAGCTGTTTTGCACCCAGTGAGGGTGTGCTGCAAGCTTGGATTTTGTGCGTCACAATGGCTGCAGCTGGTTTCTGAGCCATACCAGAGGCGCACCTTCTTGGAGCTTGGGAGGGTGTCATTGGTGGACCTGATGAGGAAGCTCAGTCTTGCTTGAGGGATCTTCCACATGTTGGTCCACTTTACAACTTTGTTGGTAACTGCCTCCCAGTTTGTCCACCTTCCTTGCTGATGCTGGCTCACAGCTCTGATCATTGGCTCTTCATCCTCCATTTTGGTGACTTCCGAGACCATCAGCACTTTCCTCTCCTTTTTCATAGGTTTGGACCACATCTTGGGGGCTGGTCCACATCCTATGCCTGCTGTAACCACCCAACTATTTCCCAGTGTTTTAGTTGACTAATAGCCTGGTCCACTGCTTGTTCAGCCCTCCATTTGCACCCTGTTCACAGTGATGTCTTGGCTTGTTGCACAACTGGATCAGGTGAGTCTCTCAGCTCAAACACAAGCTTCACCTTTTCCAGCTTGCAGCTCACATTGAGCGACTTCACTGGTAACTGGAGTGTGTTCTTTCCAAACAGGGCAGCACTGGAGAGGCAGTGACGTAGACCTAACCATTTGTATATGTAGTTGTTTGCTTTCAGGTCCATCCTCTGTACTGTTGTTGCAGATATCTCACTCAACTTCACCGGCCACATCAGGCGATGGTTAAAGGTGATTTGATAGTATCAGGTCTTAAATTTTCCTGGCAGATGGCTTTGGTCTATCTTCACTAGGCCTTCTGAGAGCTGTGACATGACGGAGTGAGCCATGTGCTTGTCTGAGAGCTCAGCAGTGTACAGCCTCCCAAGGCTTTGCACTGGCTGCTCTGTCAACAGTGGGATCTTCTCTCCATTGACGAAGATGAAGTTGTCATTCCTGGACCCTTTCTAAATGGACAGTCTTCGAGACTTAGCTGGTTTGATTTTCATCCTTGCCCAGCTGAGGAGCTCCTCCAGTCTCATCAATAGTCGCATTGTACAAGTGACTGTTTGTAGGAGTGTTGTGACATCATTCATACAGCTTCTCATGGCTGG
The DNA here is from genome assembly GCA_028877395.1 of Cathorops festae. Classification (NCBI taxonomy): domain Eukaryota; kingdom Metazoa; phylum Chordata; class Actinopteri; order Siluriformes; family Ariidae; genus Cathorops; species Cathorops festae. The sequence continues at coordinate 17,913,745 of JAODXR010000013.1, forward strand.
AAGATGCTGTCCCATTTCAGCTCTCACTCCTCAGGCCATTTGTCTTGTGCCAATGAGGATGACTTCGAAGGCAGCTGTGAACAGGATGGGTGAGATTGAAAGCATAAAAGTTGTTGAAGTAGGCAGAAGCCATATCTTGGATGTATGTAGGGATTTGGGAAAAAATTGAGTGCATAGATGATGAGCTGGTGATCCATACGTGTTTGTCAGGTCCAGCCAGGCTATGTGGAGGTCTAGCTTCTTGCGTTTGGCTGTCTGAATTTGTTCCCAGATCATGGCAGTGTTTGACACAGCCAAGGAATCCTGGGAACCCTGCCTTCTGGCAGCTGGTATCAATGTAGTTGTTGGCCAGAAGGTAGCTGATCATGTGTCTAGCCACCACTGTGAAGAAAATCTTCCCTTCCACATTAAGGAGTGCAATGCCTTGAAACTGGGTGATGTTATGGGAGTTTTCTCTTTGGGAATGAAGGTGGTTACAGCTCTACACCATGTCGATGGATTAGACTTAGTTTCCCAGGCAGCTCTCATTAGCTTCCACATTCGCTTCAACACCATAGGGCAGTTCTTATATACCTTGGAGGGTACATTGTTTGGTCCTGGTGCTGATGCAGATCATGCTTTTTGCACCACCTGCTTGATTCTGTCCACTTGGGAGGTGTGATATCGAATTTGAAGGCAGGTTCTGGAGGACAGGGAATATGCTATGGTGAACCAAGGGGGGTGTTCTTATTGCTGTTGCCAAGCTTTTCCCTGATGTGGTTCTCTATTTTCTGTGGGATGATCTCGAGCTCCCCAGATGTCTTCTCTTCAAGCAGGTCTTGGGGATACTTGAAGGGGTCTCAGAAGAAGCTAGTGCATGCTTTCTCCTTTCTGCTCCTGCATTTATGAATCTGCTCTGCTCTTCTGAAGTTGGTAATCCTGTATCTTAGCTGGTCCCAGAGAGCTTTGAGACCCTCCTTCACTCACTCTTGTGCCTTCCTCCATGCTTTCCGAAGTAGTTCTCTTTCCTTCACCAACTAAAGGATTTTTCTTTCTGTCCTTCCTTGCTGCTTGAGGGTGATCATCTTGGGCATTTCCCCAAACCTCTGCCTGCCTTCTTCATAGATGATGTTCCTAAAGATATTGAGTTTGGCTGTTGTGCTGCCCTTTAGCAAGTTCTGGAAGATTGGGTGTAACTTCTGTTCGAAGGATCTTTTTGTCACTGGCTTTTTGCCACCTGACTTTGTCCTGGCAGATTGGCTTCTCTTTTGCTGGTGCTCTTGTGGATTGGCTGCTTGCAGGCTCAACACACATTGCTTGCAGTGGGGCATATTCATGCAGTGGGGCATATTCATGCTGCAGAGAAGGCTGCTGTGGCTCCTCTGTCTCACCCTCAGCAATAGTGGACTCAACAGCACCGCGGTGCTCAACTGGGCTTTGAGTCCTCCTTGTCTCACCTGCAGAAGCAGTGCAAGTATGCAAATTAGTTCTCTCCCCACATTTTGCCTGCCCTTGATGGATGCACAGGCCCCATTGTGTTGTCACTTTGGACCATCCACAGCTGCACTTCCTAAGGATCTTACTGCCATTAGTCATTGCCATTCCAGTCTTTTCTGTGTTGTCCATCCTAGTTGGTCCATCTTCCATCCTGCCTCTCAGTGGACTGCCAGGCTGTCTTCTTTGTATTGTGCTTGTAGTTTCTTAGAGTGTCTGTGTAGTGAGGTAGTCACTTCATGGATGTGTGGAAAGGGTAACTAGCCTGTCTACCCCTAGTGTGTTATTTACCACTGCCAGTCAGTCTTCTCTGACTGCCCTCCAGTCTTTCCCGGACACCAACTGCCCAATTTGCAGTAGTCACTGGTGTTCCAGATAAACTTGGTTGGAAGCACAGGTGTTTGTGACCTGCAGGGCATTTCTACTTGTCGCACCTCTGCTGGTGCCAGTGGGCCAGCCATAGGGTCATCAGCTGGGAGCCACCCTTCGCAAATGTTTTGCCCCTTTAAACCCAGAATATCTCTGGGACATATTCCTACTGCTCCCTGTGGCTAGCCCTAAGATCCTTGGTTCCCCACTTTGGATCCCTTCCTCAGAGCCAGAAGCTCCCTTTCTCTGCCTCCTCAGCCAGTTCCCTGAAGGCTTTCTTCTGCTTGGACCCAGTGACTCCAAGGGTCTTCAGTAGCTGCTGAGTGGACTTCCAAATAAAGCCTCTGCATCCAACTTCAACAGGGTAGGTGCATACCTTCCACCCTGCTTCTGTACAAGCTGCAGCAAGTCACTTCATGGATGTGTGGAAAGGGTAACTAGCCTGTCTACCCCTAGTATGTTATTTCCCACTGCCAGTCAGTCTTCTCTGACTGCCCTCCAGTCTTTCCCGGACACCAACTGCCCTATTTGCAGTAGTCATTGGTGTTCCAGATAAACTTGATTGGAAGCACAGGTGTCTGTGACCTGCAGGGCATTTCTACTTGTCGCACCTCTGCTGGTGCCAGTGGGCCAGCCACAGGGTCATCAGCTGGGAGCCACCCTTCGCAGATGTTTTGCCCCTTTAAACCCAGAATATCTCTGGGACATATTCCTACTGCTCCCTGTGGCTGGCCCTAAGATCCTTGGTTCCCCACTTTGGGTCCCTTCCTTAGAGCCAGAAGCTCCCTTTCTCTGCCTCCTCAGCCAGTTCCCTGAAGGCTTTCTTCTGCTTGGACCCAGTGACTCTAAGGGTCTTCAGTAGCTGCTGAGTGGACTTCCAAATTAAGCCTCTGCATCCAACTTCAACAGGGTAGGTGCATACCTTCCACCCTGCTTCTGTACAAGCTGCAGCAAGCTCGCTGTACTTCTCCTTTTTTCTTTTGAAGGCTGCCTCCATCATTTCTTCCCATGGTACTGTGAGTTCTGCCAAGATTACTGTCTTAGCAGAGGTAGACCACAGAACGATGTCTGGCCATAGGGAAGTAATAACTATTTTTGGAGGGAACTTGAGCTACTGGTCGAAGTCAACCTTCATCTGCCACTCGCATCTGAGTTTCAAGATGGATCACTTCCTCTGGCTGAAGTTTCCTGCTTCCATGCAGTTGTTTAGCTTATTTGTTAGGCTTTAAGATGGTACATAGAATGATGGATATCCTGAAGCCCAACCTCAAGCTCTTTTTGTTCCAAAGGGTCAAAACAGATTTGAAAATTTTCTAATTAATTGAAATATTAATATTGACTAAAGGTAAAAAATATATACCAGCTCTGAGTTTATTAAGAGAATAGCTTGTTCATGATAATGTGCTATGTTTAATACTAGGATTTGTTTGATCTACTGAACTAAAGTTAACACAAAACAACAACAACAAAGCTCAAGTTAGAATGGATGTCTTAAAGTAGCTTACATTAACTATGAATTCTAATGAGAACCAAAGCTACAAGCAGGAGTTGGTTTCAATTAAGTCATTCTGGTGGTTAATAAACAATGACATGATCGCAGATCACCTGAGGTGAATCTCCTTCTCTCGTTTCTTCAATCTCTTCTTGTTTGACTTCACTCTGTTTCTTTGGATATCACTCTCTGTCTCTCTGTGGACTGATGAGGTGTCAAGTGAGACGCAGAGTGGAGCAATGTCACCATATGTGTGTTATCTAAGACGATGTTATCAGGTTTAACAGCTCTTCTTCCTGTTCACCGACACCAGAAAATCTGAGACACTGAAGAAGTGTGTGTGTGTTGCTTTAATTATATATATATATAGCTTGTGAAAGCTATATATATATATAATTAAAAATATGCTGTATCTTGCATGTTTTAGATACAGTTCCAGTCAAAAGTTTGGACACACCTTCTAATTCTGTGGGTTTTCTTGATTTTTATTAATTAAAAGACACATCATGTCTTAAAGTCATGATGGATGTTGTTTCTCTTTACTTAGTTGAGTGGTTCTTGACATAATATGGATTATTCCAGTTGTAGTATAGGGATATTTACTGTATATTTACTATTTACTGTTTGATCTCAAACACATTAAGAGGGCAAGAAATTGCACTAATTAATGTTTGACAAGACACCTGTTAATTGAAAACCATTCCTGGTAACTATCTCACGAAGCTGGTTAAGATAATGCCAATAGTTTGCAAAGCATCATCAAGGTAAATGCTAGCTACTTTGAAAATCTAAAATATCAAATATTTTGTTTTTTAACACTTTTTTGTTTACCACATAATTCCATGTATGCTCCATATGTTACTTCATAGTTTTGATGTCTTCAGTATTATTCCACAATGTAGAAAATAGTCAAAATACAGAAAAACCTATGAATGCATAGGTGTGTCCAAACTTTTGACTGGTACTGTATTACAAGTCAGAAAATCCAAAAGCAACATTACATTTAACTATAAATGCATAAAAAAGACAATATGTTGTTCTTTAATAAGTAAAAAAATATTACTACTGTAATTGGAAGAGTTCTGTCATATAAGAGGAATAAAGCACTTTGGGATGTTATAGGAAACCTTCAAAAGACTCAACAGTTTGCATTAAAATATGACATTTTGTTGTTTGTTTATTTATTTATTATTTGTGACAATGATAAACATCTGGGAAATCTAGCACACTAAATAAATTACAAATTGAATGACTTGTCCCAAGGGTGTACAAACTTTTGCACTCAACTGTATTTAAAGGCACTGCTTAGGCTGCGCTGTATGGTGTGTGTGTGTGTGTGTGTGTGTGCCCGCGCGCGCAAGTGTTGCAGGCAATTAAATGTAACTTCACTAATTGGTTACAAGTGACCAAAGTGTATGTGAACTAGCAACTACTAGCAATAGTGAACAAGCTTGTTACTATTAATATCTTAAGTCAAAATATTGAATTTTTGCCTCCAATAGCTTACATGATACAGAACAGAAATTTTAATTAAAAAAGGAAAAGGAGATGAAAGGAGGAGAAGTGGAGATAAATGCAGGTTGAGCTGCACCAGTGTCTTCACCTGGGGACATGGTTTGAGTCTCTACAGGTCAGATGGTAGGGTACTGGCAGGTGGCGATTGTCTCTGGTGGGAGGTCTGGTGCTCTTCTGGAAGGTAGGAGAACAGAGGGATCCAGTCAGGGAGATTCTTGTTGGTAGCATGTCTTTCAGGCTCGCTCTCTAGGAAGAGAAAGGAGAAGGCCATCAGCATGACTCCCACAAGCATACGCAACCGACCTGCTTCATTGGCACCTTTTTACACTGACCTGGAAGCTGGAAGGACACCCTTTATTCTGCCACAGTTGAGATTGTTTGCTTCTCTCAAATGGGAAATATTGTAAAGAGAGAAACCAATGAGCTCTACAAGCATTTGTGTCTGTGGCCCTTGCCATCCCCTATGTCCACCAGTCTCTGGAAGGTATGGCATCTGAGCTTGAGCTCCATGGATGGTAGGCTTGGAGCTAAGGAGGGGTAGTGAGACAGTGGCCTTGTGGATCCTCTGCACAAAACCTCAATGCTCCTCACATTACTGAACAGTTGCTGGGGCCAGAAGATGATGTCCATCAATCTCTGGAAGGTCGCTGGTAACCCATGGAGGCCAAAATGGGGGAGCCGGTATTGCCTGTGGCCCAATGCAGTGCTGAATATGGTACGCCAGCAAGCCAACCCACAGACCCATTTTGCTCTCCTGCTCTCACAGTCACAGATGACTGTGGTATCCCCGGAATTCACAGAATGAATGAAAAGAAATAGGAAAATAAATCTCCATGTTGGTAGCAAGTTAACTAGCTAACATTCACCACTCCTACACAAACACTCCTGTGTCTTTACTCTAACAACCAGAGTGAAAATGGAAGCAAAACTTGTCACACATCCTTCAAAATATTACTTCACAAATTCACCGAGAACTTTTCGAGTCCTCAGCTGATGTTGATTAAGTTGCTTCATGTAACATGCAGGACACTGTGAAAAACTCAGAATGACACACACTTCGCATTCCACACCAAACTTTTCACTTCTATCACTGGGTCTTTGATTGAGGGACCCTTAAATTATAGAACCTAAATGAATGTCAGAGAGATAGTGATCATTCTTGTTGCTTTTTGCAGGTGTTGGATGGAGAAAAAGCTCAAAGCCAAAATATTATTTCTCCTCAAACACACAAACCAATATAATAGGCCTCATTTATCCATCTTTCCTCTTCATCATTGTTCTCGATTACATTCTCCGTATTTCTCTAGATCTACATCCGGAGAGAGGTCTCCAGCTTCAGACCAGAAAAAGCCGTAGATATCCCGCCAAATACCTTACCGATCTCGATTACGCTGATGACCTAGCAATTATCTCAGAGTGTGCTAAGGACGCTGAGCTTCTTCTTCATGCACTTGAAACCTCAGCCTCCCTAGTTGGTCTCTCCTGTAACGAATCGAAGACGGAATACATCTCCACCTCTGTAGATGACAGAAACATCTCCTCTCTATCTGGCGCAGTGTTACAATGGGTGGAGGACTTTAAATATCTTGGCTCATACATAATGGACTCATACAAGGATTTTAAGACCCGTAAGGCTCTAGCATGGAAAGCCTGCAACTCCCTCGATAGGATATGGCGCTCAGAACTTAACAACAATCTGAAGATACGCCTATTCAAATCTGTGGTTGAGCCCATTCTTCTCTATGGAGCCGAGACCTGGACCTTAACAGCGCAACAACAACAGCGACTGGACGGGAATTATACCAACCTTCTGCGTCATGTCCAGGACATTCACTGGTCCTCCCACTCCTCTCTACAAAAGATTTATAAAGAATTACCCCAAATATCCACCGTAGTTAAACAGAGGAGACTGACTTTCGCTGGACACTGCTACCGTGCAGAGGACAAAGTGATATCCCGTCTCATCCTGTGGAACCCCGGTCGGCGCCCCGTGAGGTCACGCAAGCTGGCCTTCCCTGCTACGATCTCAAGGGACACGGGGATCCCACAGCAGGATCTACCATCTGCCATGGCCGATCGTGTGGTGTGGTCATCTGTTGTGCGGGACAGCTTGGCCAAGGCCACAGGATGATGGTGATTAATCCCAAAGAGCCACCAGGAACTCATATCCCAGGCAGCTCACTTTAATCCCATGGCCAGACACTTAGGGCAGGAAAAAACACTAGCCTGAATAATGGCCCGGTTCTATTGGCCAGGGATTCACGGGGATGTCCTTCGGTGGTGTGCAGCATGCCGCAAATGCCAATTAGTAAATCCCACAACCACTCCAAAAGTGCCTTTGCACCCCCTCCCTTTGATCAAGACCCCTTTTGAAAGAATCGGGATGGTTCTCATTGGACCATTAGATCGGTCAACACAGGGATATTGCTTTATTTTAATTCTGGTGAACTATGCAATGGGATATCCAGAAGCAGTGCCTCTCTGCAATATCTCATCACACAGTATCACAGAAGTGCTCTTCTGTATTATCTCCCGGGTCAGGATTCTGAAAGAAATCCTGACAGACCAAGGCACTGCATTTATGTCTCACACACTATGCAAACTGTATGGGCTACTGGGGATTAAGTCTACCCACATCAGTGTCTATCACCCACAAATGGATGGCTTAGTGGAACGCTTTAATCAAACACTCAAAAATGTAATTTGGAAGTTCATAAGTGAGGATGCACGTAATTGGGATAAATGGCTCTAGCCCCTGTTATTTGCAGTACAAGGGGTCCCACAAGCCTCCACAGGTTTTGCACCATTCAAATTCTTATATGGGTGTAAGCTGTGTGGCATTTTGGACATGCTACATGAAAATTGGAAGGAGGGATCTTCGCCTAATAAGAATGAAATTCAATACGTTCTCAACCTGTGCACCATACACTCACACACTTAACCCAGAAGAATTTGCGGCAGGCACAAGAATGTCAAGTCCGACGTGTTTTTACCCCTGCCCGGCTGTACCCACCTCATAGATCACCACATTGAGACACCCCCAGGGGTGGTAGTGTGCAGCCACCCTTACCGCCTGCCCAAACAAAAAAAAGTGGTCTGGGATGAACTCAAGGCCATGCTTGAAATGAGCATAATCAAGGAGTCCCACAGTGACTGGAGCAGCCCAGTGGTCCTGGTTCCCAAGACCGATGGGTCGGTCTGGTTCTGTGTGGACTATAGAAAGGTCAATGTGGTGTCTAAGTTTGACATATCCAATGCCTTGCATTGATGAGCTGCTCGATCAATTAGGCACTGCTCGCTTTTACTCGACACTGGATTTAATGACGGGATATTGGCAGATCCCCTTGACTCCTCTATCCCAAGAGAAAACAGCCTTTCCCACACCATTTGGTTTACACCAATTCATCACACTTCCTTTTAGGTTGTTTGGGGCTCCCGCGATGTTCCAGTGGCTCATGGACAGGGTTCTCCACCTCCATCCTGCCTACACAGCCGCATACCTAGACAACATTAGCATCTATAGCAATGATTGGCCGCAGCACCTTGAACACCTTAGGGCCATCCTAAAGTCGCTGAAGCATGCAGGTCTCAGAGCTAACCCCAAAAAGTGTGCAATTGGGTGGGTGGAAGTATGGTATCTGGGTTTCCACCTGGGTCATGTGCAGGTGCATCCCCAAATTAACAAGACTGCAGTGATTGTGGCCTTGCCTGAGGCCCAAGACCAAAAAGGGGGTGAGACAGTTCCTGGGGATGGCTGGCTACTATTGTAGGTTCATACCGAATTATTTGGACGTTACCAGCCCACTGACCGATCTCACTAAAAAGGGTGAAAAATGCCAACAGGCTTTCTCTAAGATAAAGGCTGCACTGTGTGGGGGGCCACTTTTACACTCCCCTAACTTCTCTCTCCCCTTTATTTTACAGATGGACACATCAGATAGGGGGCTGGGGGCCATTCTGTCCCAGAAGGTGGAGGGGGAGGAATGTCCTGTGCTGTACACTAGCCGAAAGTTGTCAGTGTGTGAAAGCAAGTACAGCATGATAGAGAAAGAGTGCCTGGCCATCTACCTACTACAATGCCCTATCACCCTCTGTTCGAACCACACACCCCTTCAGTGGCTTCACTGCATGAAGGATGCCAACACACAGATCACCCATTGGTATCTTGCCCTCCAGTTGTTCAAAATCAAGGTGGTCCACAGGCCGAGGTGGTGGTGGACTTCCTGTCCTGTCAAGGGAGGAGGGGTGGAGTCTGCTACAGGCCAGATGGCTGAGTCGGTGGTGGGGTTTTGTGGCAGTGGGGGCATGGCCAAGTGTCGGTTTGTGAATGGAGGGCAGAGTCAGGGAAGGTGAGTGGCCAAATCACTACACCTGTTGTCAATTAATGTGTGTTTGTGTGTCTTGCAGTGATGGCATTCCATAAAAGGAGTAAGAGAGCAGAGGATGAGATTGGGACCAGAGCATGATGGTGTGTGTGTGTGTGTGTGTGTGTGTGTGTCCCAAATGAGAAAAAGTATTTTGCTGAAAAGCCAGAATAAGCCATATCTGAATGTTAACAACAGCCTGCCTTACTTCTGTGCTCCACCCACATCCGGACAGCTTCTACACAGAAATCTCCTTTGTTCATGGCATAATACACTTCCACAAACATGTGTTGTGAAGATCAGACTTTGATAGATCCCTGTTCTTTTAATAAAACAAGGTGCCAGCTAGCACCTGATTGTCATCCCGTTGATTGAAAACACCTGACTTTAATTTCACCTTCAAATTAACTGCTAATGCTAGAGGTTCACACACTTTTGCCACTCACAGGTATGTAATATTGGGTCATTTTCCTCAATAAATAAATGACCAAGTATAATATTTTTGTTTCATTTAAGTGGGATCTCCTTATCTACTTTTAGGACTTGTGTGAAAATCTGATGATGTTTTAGGTTATATTTATGATTTATATCTGTTTAAGTATCTTAAATTAGAGCAAGTTTGGTTCTATTGTTGCCATCACTCTGAAATGCAAAATCATTTGGTTGTCACATTGCCATCTTTACCTGTTTATGAAATAACTCCAAATCAGTCAAACTATCTCTTAATACCAGCCACATCTACATCAGCTGAAAAACTCCACAGCCAATTATGTGATCAACCAACATGTGACTCGCAAGCAACCCATCTCTGCTTACAGTCACTGAACTTCTAATCAAATGCACTTGTTTCCAATCAGTGTATGACCTTTATTTACTCTGGACTGTTCACTTTAATTTATGAAGTTTCACTCCATCATTCACATCTGTGATGTTATTGAGTCATATCTGTGCAATATCTTGTCTTTATCTTGTCTCGCTTCCATCTAGTTTCCTTTTCTATGGAGTTACCTAGCTGCTGATATGTACATTGCCCAAATCTTTGCCTACAAGATTATTGTTTTTCTGTTCTGTTTTGGTAGCTTTTGTTAACTATTAATAAACACAGCACTGCTATTGCATCCAACTGCTTGACAATGGCATGGCATTCTAACATACGTGAGCCCTGAAAATGTCAAAACCTCATGTCTACAAAATTCTATAACTTGATTTGAGTGGTATGTCAACTTGATGTCAAAGTTTTATAGCCTATATGACTATTCAAATGAGCCTTTATGCTTGTAGTGCTTTATGGTGGTGTTGTGGTTAGCACTGTCGCCTCACAGCAAGAAGGTTCTGGGTTTTAACATATCAGCCGAGATACTTGGAAACTATTTTTTAAATTGTTTCCTGTGTGATGTGCTTGATCATCTGGATACAGTGTAGATCTTTTTTTTTCTTCTCTATTTTCATGTGACACCATTTGTTTTCACCACAGTTTTCAGGTGTTGTTATGGTGTTTAATAATGTATATTTGTACTGGCATAGAAGTTAGTCTCAAGAACTTTCCCTTCTACCTCTGAGAAATACTTTTTTTTTTTTTTTCATTTACTAGTCATGTCAGCTGTATGAATTTTACCTGCTATGGAATTTAATCAGATGTGCCATGCATGCGCCTGGTAATTATGGGCAATTGGCATTCATCAACATACATACATGAGGATGATGAAAATCAGCATTTCCTAAACATTTGTAAATCCAGTGGAAATTTTTTAGTTGGTTTGTCTTATCCAAACATTTATACACAACTTATACAAACATATTAATAAATGAGGTAAACTGTGTTTTACTACAGTTGATTGCAGGAGACATTCTACAAAATGACTCTTATCTCTGTGTGAATCTTGCTGTTGTGTTGTCGAGAGATGATTATATTGAGAGAGTGCTGCCTTTTCAGATGCTGGTTATACAATTTTCCAAATGCGGTCTGGCTTCTGATAATATCTTGAAGTTTGGGGGGAGGGACCACTTTAAAAGATGTTAGGATACTACAGAACAGTGAACAGTAAATTTATACCATTTACCTCATTTGTGTATAAAAATCAGCATTTTCAGTTGTTTCAATGCTTTGTTTGCATTTGGAAAGAACAATATTCAAACAATAACTGTGGAAAAATATCTGTTTTTGCCATCTACATCAAAAGAAAACTAATACTGGCTGAAGCAGTTTGATCCTGAAGCTGGCCCAAGCAGTCTGGAAATTGTAGATGTCTGACTTTGTTTTGTCCAATCTCACATGTGATATGATTCATATATCTAATTTCTTGGGGGATCCATTGTATTCAGGCATGAGTGGATTAGTTCATCAGGCCTTAATATTTATGGGAAGGCCATCACTTTATTTGGCTTAGTATCTGGTTTCAGTGTACTATAGATCTCAGAGACAATCCTTGCACAGTGCCACCTGGCCCTGGAGGAAGTCTCTACAGGGACAAAGGCGTCGGTGTTTGGTACTGATCCCAGCACAGCTGAACAGGAGTGCTTCCTTCTGCAGGAAACATTCTCTCCCCTTGACCGCCACAGCTGGAAATAAGTGGTTCATCTCCATTTCCAAAGCCTCACACTGAACATCAATCCTATTTGAAACACACATATAATTTTTTAGGGAAAAATTTCAGTCACAAATTCACATTTGTTTGTAGCCCTTTAGATATGCCACACATGCTAGAAAACACTGCAGTTCTATCAAGAGTTTTCATACATCATTATCTCAGTGGGCCAGAGGTATTGCTAGACACAATGATGTCTGGAGCATACGCTATACAAGTTCATCCTGATTTCAACATTATTTTGTCAAATCTCCAGCGTTGAGCCTGAATATAAACATCTGGAATGATGAACGGGCCTTGTAGTCTGGTCATCTGACCAAGTCATGGCAAGAATTTGTGGTACTAATCTAACATGGTGAACATTGTGAAAGACAACAATATCATCTAGTCCAGTGTTTCTCAACCTATTTTCAGTCATGGCACCCTTCAGAAGTATGCAAATTCTCAAGGCACCCCCATATAAAATATGCACAGTCACACTGACCATATGCTGACCCTGGGAGTGACGTTGTGACGTGGGAAAGGGGGCTGTGAGACAAATTTTGATGATGGATGAGACGGAGATGATCTGCATTAGTGTAACTATTGTTTTTTGGAATTTTAATTAATTTTATTAATTTCAATGTTAGAATGTATCATTTTTTGATGGCACCCCTGATGAAGCCAGACGGCACCTCAGGGTGCCACGGCACCCCGGTTGAGAAAGGCTGATCTAGTCCAATCCTGGCATTAGCTGGCTACTAATACATTATTTATTAATTATTATTTATAATTTATTATTTATTTACTAGTATGTATGTAAAATATTTTCATAAATACGAGTGCAAACCATAATGGCTAAGAATGTCTTATTTTGTAAATTATTAGACACAACTATTAGACACAAGAAAACAACTATTAGACACAAGAAAAGCAACAGCTACATTGCTGGTACATTCCCCAAATCTCTTTCCTGTTTATAAGCACATCAAATTCAGGTTGATGTATAGGATAGCTGGCTACTAGTGACATAAAATCTATCTGGATCATGGGTCAAGATCACCAGAAGAAATTGAGCTTGGTCCCTTTATGGTTTTCATTTCATTTAGCTCCAGCATGACAATCAGAACCACTAACAGATTTACACTGGACAATCTAATATGCATAGGAAATATAGCATAATTTCCACATGACACTTAGCTGTACCTCATCTGCAGCAAAATCTTTTCTAACTTTTTATTTTAAAAAGCACTTTCATGCTGCGAATCTCCTATGTTACCCCATACCCAAGGTGTTCAAAAGGATCCTGTGACTGGGAGGCCACTGAAGAGCACTGAACTCATTGTCATGTTCATGAAACCTGCTTGAGACAACTTTTACTTTGTGATGGCAAATGGAGGCCATGAAGGGATGCACACTATCAGCAACAATACTAAAAAAGGCTGTGGCATTCAAGCAATGAATGATTGGTATTAACAGGCCTAAAGTATGCCAATAAAACATTCCCCACACCATTTGTGTGCCTCAACACAAATCAAGATTCCTGAGTCTAGGCTATGTTTTTCTAATCTTCAACTTTTGGTGAGCTTATGCCCACTGCAGCCTCATCTTTCCTTTCTTGGCTGACAGAATTGGGACCTGACCTGGTCTTCTATTCTTGTAGCCCATCTGCCTAGATTTGATGTGTGGTGCAAAACTGTACAGGGTGGTTATCTGAGTTACTGTAGAAATACTCAAAATAGGCTATCTGGTATAATCATGCCATGATCAAGATCACTGAGATCACATTCCCTCCATTCTTATGGTTGATGTGAACATGACCTGAAGTTGCTGGCATAATTATGTGCACTGCATTGCTGCCACATGATTGGCTGATTAGATAATTGCATGAATGAACAGGTATACAGGTGTTCCTAATAAAGTGTTTAGTAAGTGTAGAGATGCATGGTTTGAATACTATTGTATATATTATGGTATCATTATAGACTCATTGAGATACTTTGTTCCTCATGGAGGACATTAAGTACCTTGAGATATTAGTCACAAGTGATAGAAAAAAAAGTGTGAGATTGACAAACAGGTAAAGCAAGAGCTCAATTTGAAGCTCTCTGTTTAGTGATCAGTTTATGTTCCTGTTCTCACTTATGGTGAGGAAAGTGACCAAAAGAACAAGATTTCAAATAAAATCATAAATTAGGTTCCTCTACAGGATTGTTGGGCTTACTATCCATGATAAGGCGATCTGGGAGAGTTTGGGGTAAAACTGCTGTTCCTTTGAATCATGAAGAGCTAGTTGAGGTGGTCTGGGCACTTTACAAGGGTGCCTCCCATCGGCTACTGCTAGAGCTGAATCAGGCATAATCGGCTGGATGGGGTACCTAGCATGGACCCATGACCCATTGGAAAGATTATATCTGGAGATCTGGGTACACTTGAGGAGGAGCTAGAATCTATAATCAGGGACTAATCTTCTCAGCCTATTGCCAGTGTCACTCCCAACAGGAACAGTGGACAAAAAAAGAAATCTGTGCTTTTCAAAGTCAGTATCTCACATTAAATGTGACTGACAAGTTGTGTGCATTGGCCAAATTAGTGCTGCCTTAAGATAAAGCATCGCAAATCAATTCAAAGGAACACAGCAATTATCTGGCTCATCATCTGTTGGAAGCCAGATTAGTAAAATACCTAGGCAAGGCATGGTAAGATGTAAATAACATGAAAACAAATAACAATGAGGTGATTTGATTAAAAACATACATTAAGAACTTACAAAATGTAAGTTGTTTTTAAGGAAATAACATAAAAGTAATGAAATTTGAAAATCTCATCTACTGATCAGTTTAATCAAGTAATAAAGAGGGTGGAAAATAACTAAATAACTAGGCAGCTGGCAAAGATGGTCTAGCAGTTTGTCCAGCTCAGCCTGTGTTTTCATAGTTGGCAACTAGTCAAACATAGCTAGATTTTCAGTTGGGCGATTATGGATTTTATTTATTTATTTTCATCTTGACTCTTTGGTAAACACTAGACAAGAAGACACCCTGGATGGTGCATTTGTCCATTGCAGAGCGTTATGCACTCATTCACTCATTTATCCCTAGGGAACATTTCTAGTCAGTCCACCTACCATGCAGCCAATCAACCAACTCGTATACTTTTTGGGGTTGAGAGGAACTAGGATTTCATGTGGACAGTAGCTCAGGTTTGCACCCTGGGACCTGGATCTGTAAGGCACTATCTACTGCAGCACAGCACCACCCAATTGACATATTACACATAAATAACTGTTGTGTTGTCTTGGACTGAATAAATAAGAGAAGATTCTGCTGTGTGTTGCTGTCTACATTAGTTTCATAATGACATTGATATTATTGAACAACTTATTTTAAAAGCAACATTTTCTTTAATATCCTCACCCATTGAAGGCATCCATATTGTTAATGAAAGGGAAGAAGGCAGGTTCACAGATGAGGCCAGCATCCTGGCATGTCTTTACACATGATGAAGTCTCAGGACTGAGGAGCAGCCTCAGGGCACTGAGAGGGGGCCAAGATGATGGAGCACTGATGTTTGAAGCCCATACCACACCTGTGCAATTGGGCATGAGGACGAAAGGGTTTGGTGGATTCCCTGGCCACAGTTTGGACTCATTGGCTGATGGAAAGGGGCTATTGATGCGACAGAAGTCCTTTGTATGGATAAAAAAAAATCACAACACAAAAATAAATGAATGTCATTGATTAGCATGATAACCTAATTAGTTCATGTCAGTAGATGATTTGTAGTGTGTGTGTGTGTGTGTGTGTGTGTGTGTGCGTGTGTGTGTGTGTGTGCGAGCGAGCGTGCATGTGTGTGTACATAAACAGAAAGCATACCTGATGATGGATGTAAGCATTCAGTCTTTCAAGCATTCCTTCAGAGGTGTATTCATAAGGCAAGAAGGGCTCTACCTGCGCATATATACCGAGACGCAAACATCACTGATGTAATCAATATCCATAATCAGGAACACATTTTTGCATGTGATTGAAAACAGTATCTCTGAAGTAACTCAGAAATGTCACAACCAGACACAAACAGCCATTCGCAATTATGGACAATTTAGAATAGTCAACTGAACTAAACATCATGTATTTGGACTGTGGGAGGAAACCTATGCAGGCATGAGGAGAATATGCAAACTCCATACAGAAAGGCCGCAGTCGGCCACGACGTTCAAACCCAGAATCTTCTTGCTGTGAGGTGACAGTGCTAACCACTGCACTACTGTGCCAGTCCACAACTGATTTCAATTCTCAAAAATATTTTATGGAGAGATGTAAGCACAATTTTTCCCCATTCTCATATTTATTTTTTATGTGGATATGAACTATAGTATTGCCTAAGTTATTTGCCAGCAAGGATGTTGCTGATGTCTGCAATGTTCTTTATTTACTGCTCAACCATTGCAGACCATTGTGTTTGACTGTCTACACACACTTGGGAAGTGCACTGAAATTATACTTCAGAAGGGAGGATTGATTGATAGTATCTGCTGCTTGTGGGGGAAAATGTGTAAAGCACTCCAGAAGTGATTAACACAACTGGCAGGTAAAAATTTGGAACATGGTCAACTAGTATCAGCATGGGTTGGAAGCCATGTTAACTCAGATGGACTAATAATTCAAGCTGAACCAGCCAATAGTTACTGTGCTAATAGTGCAGTGTGCCATAGTGGAGATTCTAATATTCCCTAGTGAGCCAAGATTGTGCCTCTCCGAATTTGCCAAAGGCAGATAAAAGTGATGCTCCGATTTGCTCTAAGATGGTTGTTAAGGAGCAGTTTAACCCTTAAATAGCTGGCACACTGTTCAGTGGTCATCATTGTGGTCATCAGTGGTCATCATTGTAATTCCAATATTTAGTGCTCCTAAATTAATCTCCAACTCCAAGGGATTACAATGAGTCTTCTTGACAAAACAGGTTCACAAGGGGGCTCTTTCAGTAAGAAAACCAGATGTTGATGTCACCAGCATTGCTTTGCATTCATTGAGCTATACAGCTAAAATGTCATACCTTGTTTTTGTCTTTCCACTCTTGACATTATGAAGATATAATATTATGAAGATATAATTCATGCCCTTGTATTTATGTACGAGTATGTACTGTAATTCTGTACGACTGTTAAAATGTGTGTTACCACACAGCCACTAAGTCGCTAAATTGAAGCCTGCTGTTAGTCAACTGTGAGCAAGATTTATCAGTAATTTCTCAAACATGGTCAAGATAACACAATGACAATGACAATACATTGAAACTATATCAAGAAACAAGGAACCCACATTCATGAACCGCAGTCCTTAGGGTTACCTGCCATTTTTAACAAAAAGGAAAAGTGACAAACTGGCCTGTAGATGTCCACAATTCTTAGTATAAAATGTGAATTTTAAAAAAAAATCACTGAAATCTGATCCATTTCACAAGCATGAACATAAAAATAATTTAGTAGTTTAATGTTTTAAGTGAATTTCAGCTCACCTTAGCTTTTAGGATTTCCTTAACGGTTGCCTCAATTTCCTCTGAGTTGTTATAGTCCACAGTAATGACATGTGGTCTGCCAATGTACTGCTCAGTGTAGGGGTGTTGAGAAGACACCTGATTAAGACAGGAGAAAAGATAAAAATTGCACAGGATTATCATAGCAAATATATACTGTGGGGGGCGGCACGGTGGTGTAGTGGTTAGCGCTGTTGCCTCACAGCAAGAAGGTCCTGGGTTCGAGCCCCGGGGCCGGCGAGGGCCTTTCTGTGCGGAGTTTGCATGTTCTCC
>JAODXR010000013.1:18812756-18823553 GCA_028877395.1 Cathorops festae
TCTGCTTAATTGCAAAGAACTACTCAACTAAGTAGAGGGTGATATTATTTTTATGCATTTGGGGTCCATTGGACCCCAGAGAGTTATTCATAATTTATTTCAAAAGTGCATCCGTTAGAGAAATTACACTCTAGCACATTATGTATGACTGATCCATCGACAATTACATATAATCTCAGAACTGTGTCATTAAAAATGCAAAGTTATTGTAAAATGAAATCGCTCGGGGTCCATTGGACGCCAAAAGTCCTGAATAGGGTTAATATTCCTCATGTGTGGTGGTGTCCCTACTGTTTGAGAGGTCACAACATCCTGGATCATATCCAAAGGATGATGCAAGTTGCTCTGATAAACAACCCCTCCCAGCCAATCAAACCTCTTGCTGCCTGATCAGAAGCTGGAGCTCAGTAACCTTTTATGCACACTGCCATATAAGTCAGTGTGAAATATGATAGCAAAGTGTCAAAAAAGTAGCCTGCAGTCACAAGCCTTCAGTTGCTGATAAATCAATTTGTCTAAACTTGAGCACTCTATCATGCTCTCACTCCTGACTATAACAGAAAGTTGTTTCCAGGGGGTTTTAACCAAGGATAACTACAGCTCCTAACTCATCTCTGTAACATAAGTTGTGTTTAAAAATAATTATTATACCTTGTTTAGTTTTTCTTTTCATTTAGAGGCAGTGGGAAAGCACCAAGATGATCAATCAATTTAGGTGAATCAAATACCAAGTAACTTAAAGTACAGGAAAATAAAATTAGTATGCATAAAATATAATCACAGTGGATATTAATTATCAAATCTATGTCTGCTTGTCAAGTCACTGCCTGGGTGTTAACATGTGCCTTGAAGAAGAGACCAACAGATTATTGTATGTCCTTACTTGGCTAAGTATGACCTCCTTTGAAGTGCTTAGAGCCAAGTCCAAGACCGTTAAAAATCCAGATCAGACCAGCTCTGCTACTCTCCAGAGAATCCCTACAGGAGTACTGCAGTCTATATCAGGTTGGACTCCAGAGTGTGGTCAAAGCACAGCATTACATGAAAAAGAGAACCTTCTCTTTTCATTCTGGTTTTGAGCTTGAATATGCCTGAAAGCAAGGAACAATGAATATGAATAGCTGATATGAACTTTTATATTTGGGACGTGCTCTCTAATCTAATAAATATTAGGAAAAATGAGATAAAGTGATTTCACAGAACCTGGAGCGTTTTACTTTTCACTTTCATGCCCTTAACTGAATAGCTGAGCCAACTCACACACATGATTAGATCACTCCAGACCCAAACATAAATAGCCCCAGTGATCCCTATGTAGACAAACTAAAATCTAAAAAAATATTTGTTGAGTGTGACGTTCAAGGTACCATATTGAGGGAAGGGTTAAACTTAGAAAGTTTTATTTATGTTATCTCTGACGACATTTTTGGAGGCGGTGCACATGCAGGAGTGTTGAAACTTGTTTGTCCGAAAGGGCTAATGTAGTGGTTGGTGTGTGTGTGTGTGTGTGTGTGTGTGTGTGTGTGTGTGTGTGTGTGTGTGTGTGTGTGTGTGTGTGTGTGTGTGTGTTGGGGGGGGGAGGTTGGCAGTCTTCTACATCTTCTAGATGACATGGTCAATATTCTTCACTTGAACTGTAAATAATTAGTTCTATTCTGTTCTAAAAGGAGAAATTGTCTTACAAAAAACATTAACTCCACTCACCAGCCACTTTAATAGTAATGTGTTCTTGATGCTAAAGTTCCTGTTCTTGGCTGGCAGGAATGGAACCCAATGTGATCTTCTGCTGTTGCATGCTGAGATACTTTTCTGCTCACCACGGTTGTAAAGAGCGATTGTATGAGTTACTATATCCTTCCTGGCAGCTTGAACCAGCAGCTTGAATGGACTATTTTCCTCTGACCTCTTTTATCAACAAGATGTTTCCACCCACAGAACTGTCGCTCACTCAATGTTTTTTGTTTTTCGCACCATTCTGTGTAAACTCTAAAGACTGTTGCGTGTGTGAATATCCCAGGGTATGAGCAGTTTCTGAAATACTCAAACCAGTCCATCTGGCACCAACACCCATGTCACAGTGAAGGTCACAGAGATCACAATTTTCCCATTCTGATGCTTGAAGTGAAGATTAACTGAAGCTCTTGATTTGTATCCGCATGATTTTATGCATTGCGTTACTGTCAAGGGATTGACTGATTAGATAACTGCATAAAACAGCAGGTGTATGGGTGTTCCTAATAAAGTGGCTACTGTAGTGAGTGTATTATTAGTTTATGGTCTATGTATACTTTGTCAAGACATGCAAATTAATTTGGGTACATTGGAAATTAGTTGTTAGAAAGAATGATTTGCATTCATTTCACTTAAGCATGATCAGCATAATGTGATGCAGTATTTGTTTCTATTTACGATAAAGAATTGGTTTAGCACAAACTCTATTTGTCCCTTCTGAAACCAGATACTGAATGTTATGTCCTACTTCCAAGACATGTGACATTACCTAACTGCTGTTGACCAGCATGAGATGGCATGATTAGTGGCACTTTCAGATGATCTTCAAAGATCACATGGCAGGCACTAAGGAACCACGTGACTGCTATAAAACTTTCCTTTCCTTTACCTGCTGTCTACGGTCAACAATAGCAATTGAACGAAGATTTTTTTTTTTAAATACTACTGGGAAATATAGGCTTTGGTCATTCAGGTCACACTGCATGTATTGGGTGAATTTTTGAAAGTGTTTCATGGGGGAAGAGTCAAAGGTTGTGACAGCATTCTGAGAGTGGGAGGCGCAGCCACTCACCACTGTGGTGAAGTCACTTGATACAAGGAATGACATCCCCAAAATAACTTGACAAAGTATATAAAGGGCTCAACCTTAGCCTGTACAGTCAGAGGAGAAGCCAAAATGACAAAGCACAAGACACAAGCACAAGTATACTAAGGAGGAAAGAGAAAGTTGAGTGACGGATGCAAAAACTGTGCTCTGGAAAGTAACACATTTGTGAAGCATTGCCAAGTATTTTATGGTGTTGGATGTCTACTGAAAAGGGTAACAGAAGAGGATAAGGTATTTAAGAAAGACTGTGAAGTATTTCTGCTACTGTGCTGGAAGTCCACTGAAGACAATAACATAAAGGAGGCATTTGATATTGAGGATCTTGCCTGTATTGAGGTTTTTTTTTTCTGCAGTTCTCCTGCACCTCCTCCTAAGCTTGGAGCAGCAGGGGACGTCAAAGCGTAGTTACAGCAGTGATGAAGTACAGCTACCAGAACATTGTGTCTCAGTACACACGTCAGAGCACATATTCCTCAACACACTACACCCCTACCCATTATGCTCCAGAGCACTATTCCACAAGCTCCTACTCCACAAGCCACTACAGTTCAACAAAGTATACGCCGACCTACTACACTCCACCTGCTTACACCCCGACATACAAAAGCACTTCTTCCTCCTACACGTCTATCTACAGTAAGCCCTCGTGCCATGTCAGCAACCGTAGTACACCTGTACAGCAGACCCCCATTGCAACGAGCAAGCCTAATCGGACTGTCCGCTTCACCAATGATGTCATCTTTCAGGACCATGTTCGGCATGGAGATCTGGAAATGATTGGCCGCTTTATGAGAGCGAAGAAAGTGCGAGTGGACACAATCTTCCACTCTGGTAAGCAAGCTTCACATTATTATTTGCCAGTATTTATTAGTTCTAAATCAAAGGACAAAGTCAAACTTGAGAAGAGTGAACTGGTCTATTCGAGTTAACTCTGTACTGTCTTAATCGAATGTAAACAAGAAATGTGTAAGGAAAAATGTGTGAGCCAAGCCATTTATCTTCCCATCTCTTTTTCATCCTCACAGGCATGGCAGCTCTCCATGAGGCTGTTCTCTCAGGGAACTTGGAGTGTGTGAAGCTTCTGATAAAATATGGAGCTGATGTTCATCAAAGAGATGAGGATGGCTGGACACCTCTGCACATGGCCTGCAGTGATGGTTACCCTGAGATTGCACGGTATGTTCAAGTTTATAGTAAATGTTTTAAGCAGAATAATGTAACATAATACTAGCATGCAGTGAAGGAATTTCAGAGCAAAATATGATATGAGAAATACTATGAGCTGTAATGAGAAATACACCTTAGTGAATTAATGTACTCTTCTCCACAGGTATCTGCTTTTTCTAGGTGCTAGTGCAGAAGCTGAGAATGCAAATGGGGAGAAACCAGCAGATCTTATTGACCCCGACTGCAAAGAGTTGGTCAAACTGTTTGAAGTGGGCTGTGTCTAAGGGCCAGCATAAGGAACCTTAAAGAATTGCAAAGAAATGGTTCCTCTGGACTCAAGTCCATTTAAGAGGATGGTTTAAGTGCCTCCTTTTTTTCCCCTTTTTTTTTTGAGAATGGAGATCGGGAGAAGGATTCTTTTTCAGATTTTCTTTTCTGAAAAAAAAACACCACTTTGTTCTTATTTTAAGTGTTTTCCGCTTTCCTTTTATATATATATATATATATATCTGTCTGTACTTCAAAACCTTGGTCCGACTAACCCCCCACCCCCATGCAGTTGCTGCACACATGTTATCACCTCTGAATGTCTGAATACAGTGTGACTTTCTCTGCAACTCGGATTACATTGTACCCTGACGCCCAACCCAGCCATATAATTTCATCAATGTAAGTACGCCATCCAGGGCATGCCTTAAATTTAGAGCAGGACAATTCTCATGTAAAGTCACACAAGGAATTGCTATTATGTTCACAGAACTGTGCATAATATCTAAAATGTAGCGATGAACACAATTCTGTGAGTGCTTTAAAGTACTCTGGCATGTGTTTGACTGGTACACGGTTAAGGACAGCAGGGTATCTCTTGTCTGCAGGGCAGCTTAAGACAACAATGAAAACATGAAACGTATTAATTTAATTTTGCTCATGCAAAATATTATACTTTCTGGAGTGCTAAAAGTGAGTGCACTATTTCTACAGACTTATGGAATTTCTCATGTAAAGTCTTATGTTTTTCTCTTTTTTACTGTTTTCATAAATAAAGGTGCTCTTTCTGGCTTAATTTTGCTTTTCTTTCATTTATGGAAACACAAACATCTATTAATTACATCTTAATGGCTGTAGTAAGAGTATTTAGAACTTTAGTGTACAACTACAAATCAGAAAAATTTGGGACAGTATGTTGAAATTGAAATAAAAACTGAAAACAATGATTTGTAAATAGAAGTTGACCTATATTGCACTCAAAACAATATAGCACTGTTATTTGATGTTTAACCTCATTAATTTTTTTTTGTTTTTATTTTTCAAAATAAACGCATATCAATTCTGATTCTTGCAACACATTTTAAAAAAAGTTAGGACAGTAAAGCATTTTAAAGCACTTTATAATGTCGTTCCATCTCACAACACTTTAAAGATATTTAGGGACTGAAGTCACCAAGTGATGAAGCATTTCAAATAATAATAATAATAATAATAATAATAATAATAATAATAATAATAATAATAACTTTATTTACCAGGTATATGAACACACACAAGGAATTTGACTCCAGTTTCACTTTGCTCTCTTAGTACAAACAGATAAAAAAGCCTAAACAAAAACAAAGCTATGTACATGTAGAAGAGTAAATATGTATAGACAGCATAGTGCAAGGATGAATTAGTAAATATAAATATACACTGTGCACAGAATGATGGCATGAGCGTGCAGATATTTCACAATTGATGTTACTGATATTTGAGTCCGGTTTTAGCTGTTCATCACAGAGACGGCCTGAGGGGAAAAACTGTTCTTGTGTCTGGTTGTTTTTGCGTACAGTGATCTGTAGCGTCTCCCAGAGGGGAGAAGTTTAAAGAGTTTGTGATCAGGGTGTGATGGGTCTGCAGAGATGTTACCTGCCCGTTTCCTGACTCTGGACAGGTACAGGTCTTGGATGGGGGGCAGGCTGACACCAATAATTTTCTCTGCAGACCTTATTGTCCGTTGCAGTCTGTTCTTGTCCCGCTTGGTGACCGATCCAAACCAAACAGTGATGGAAGAGCAGAGAACAGACTGAATGACGGCAGAGTAGAATTGTGTCAGCAGCTCCTTAGACAGGTTGAGCTTCCTGAGCTGGTGCAAAAAATACAACCTCTGCTGGGCCTTTTTGATAATGGTGACTGTGTTGGTCTCCCAATTCAGGTCCCGGGAGATTGTGGAACCCAGAAACCTGAAGGTTTCAACAGCAGTCACAGATATTCTTCAGGCCTATCCACACTGACGCCGGATCATTGGCTGAAAGGCTGTTTTTGATCCTTTCAGCGTAGCTCCTCTTAGCTGCTTTCACCTCTTTCATCAGTGTGTTTCTGGCCTGTTTGTACAGGACTCTGTCCTCACTTCTATAGGCCTCCTCCTTGGCCTGGTGAAGCTGCCTGAGTTTTGCAGTGAACCAGGGTTTGTTGTTGTTGTATGTGCAGAAGGTCTTGGTGGGCACACACACATCCCCGTCTATTCCTTGAATGATTCTAGATACTGATTGGTCTAATTCAGGCTGATTGGTCTAATTCTTTGAACAAGGAAAGACTGATGGGTCTAATTCTTTGAACATGGGACAGACTGATTTGGTCTAATTCTTTGAACATGGAAAGTACAACCTCTGCTGGGCCTTTTTGATGATGGTGGTTTTCTTGGGAACCAGGATTATTGTGGAGCATTTGAAGCATGAGGGGACTTCGCACAGCTCCAGGGATCTATTGAAGATCTGGGTGAAAATGGGGGCCAGCTGATCAGCACAGACCTTCAGACAGGAGGGTGACACACCATCTGGGCCGGGTGCCTTCCTGATCTTCTGTCTGCGAAAAAGCTGACAAACGTCCTCTTCACAGATCTTGAGTGCTGGTGTGGGGTCAGAGGCGAGAGGAGGCAGAACAGCAAGGGGTGTAAATGGGTCTTTAATGTCTGAGGGGGGGAGAGGTGTGAATGTGTCAAATCTGCAGTAGAACACATTCAACTCCTCAGCCAGTTGATGGTTCATTGCAGTGTTGGGGGATGGTCTCCTGTAGCTGGTGATGTTCTTCAGGCCTATCCACACTGATGCCGGATCATTGGCTGAAAGGCTGTTTTTGATCCTTTCAGCATAGCTCCTCTTAGCTGCTTTCACCTCTTTCATCAGTGTGTTTCTGGCCTGTTTGTACAGGACTCTGTCCCCACTTCCACTCTGAATGGTAGTTTATTTAACCTACACAGACTGAAAGCCATATCCAATACCTCCACAGCTACAATTTTTGAAGTCCAATATACTGCTAACAATGCTGTTACCTCACACTTCCCACAAGGTCTTCAACATACCCTTGACTCCACATACAAAGCATACCAATGCAGTGGACTACAGATCAATGCTCGGAAAGCTGAGGTCTTACAAAGGCATCTC
Organism: Cathorops festae; assembly: GCA_028877395.1. Taxonomy (NCBI): domain Eukaryota; kingdom Metazoa; phylum Chordata; class Actinopteri; order Siluriformes; family Ariidae; genus Cathorops; species Cathorops festae. Next base: position 18,820,179 of record JAODXR010000013.1, read on the forward strand.
AACAATTCTTCCCCTGTTGACTTCACAGTCAGAGGTGAGCCCCTCTGGAATGTGGAGCATTTCACATACTTGGGCAGTATTGTGTCAGAATATGTCAACATCGATGACAATGTTAACAAAATAATTCAACTTGCCTTCTTAGCATTTGGTCATTTGAGATTGAGTGTTCTTAAATAAAAACCTCTGGCCAAGAAGAAAGTTCAAATGTATCATACTGTCAGTCTCAACACTCCTGTATGTGTCAGACTCTTGGACCATCTACAGCCAACACATAAAGACTCTGGAGGCTTTTTATATTCACTGTGTTCAGAAGATTCTTGACCTTACCTGGCATGACTGTGTCCCCCTACTGAGATTGTGCACCACTGTGCTTCACATAGTGTGGATGTGACAGTTTCAGTGGTTTAGACACATTGTTCAGATGTCAACCAATTGTCTATCTAAGATTGTCCTGTATGGCAAGTTACAAAATGGGAGCCGCCACCCTGGTGGTCCCAAGAAATGCTACCATGATCATCTGAAGTATGCTGTCAAGAAATCCCATATCCCAGTTTCCAATGCAGAAGAAGAATGTGGAAGAAGGAGTGCAAAATTTTGAAGAGGAAAGAACAAGATAATGCGAGGAGTGACATCTGTTGCAAGACCAAGCACAATGCCATCACTTTTGTGATCAGTGTAGCAAAAGGTGTCAGGTGAGAATCAGCCTCCTCAGCCACCAGTGTTCTCAAGAACACCAGAAAGAATGGTCTGGAAGAAATTGTTTGATGGAGTGAAAACATCTACTTAGAAGGCACACCATAAGTAAGTAAGTACTACTAACAACCCCCCCTTCTTAAAATTCCATACAACATTTACAAAATAATAATTTGGGCAACAGTTTCAAATAAGAAGTTTCAAAGAAGCTGAACTAATCCAGGTTTCAGTCATCACATTAACATTTAGTTTCTGTTCATGAATTAGCTTATTTATAGTGCTCTTTATTTTAGTGTGACCAGCCTATGATTTTGCTTTATGGAGGTGCTTTATGAGTGGTTAATAACCCAATAAATTAACTTATTCAACACTGTAATTCTAGATGATATAGGACTATACAGTGTTGTTTGAGAGTATAAAAGGAGTTGCATGACTTATAATAGTCAATCAGTTATCAAAAATGTATTTTTTTTGCATAGTTAAACAGTAGCTGTTTCAGAAAATCACTTTTTTTTTGTCAAACTGCACAGCAACACTGCACAAATTACACAACCATACATATGCAACAAATTAAATTTCCCATATAATTTTTTAGGCTACACTGTCAATGAAGAAAGTAAACAAATCAGTGGAATAAATGTAAAAAAAAAAAACAAGTGTGAATCATTATGATACTGTGTATCTCATCTAAGGCAGTGGCAATTCTTAAAATGCACTAGTCTGGCTGAGTTGCCAGCTCACCTGAAATAGTTGATTCTGAAACTGAGAGAGCACAGAAGCTCACAGAAAAAAAGAAAAGAAAAACTAGTATGGTACTTCTCATGAAAATTAAACTCAAAAGTCAGTATTGTAATCCTTGTGATAGGCTGGTCTGGTGCCCATCTGAGACAATCATGCCCAGGCCTTGGTTAGGGTGCTAGAGGTGTGGCTGTCTCTCTTTGCTATTGGGTTTGGCTTCAGTTTGGTTGAAAGGTCCAAGTCCCCAACATCAGTGGCAGTCTTAAGGTCTGCTGCAGCTGATGGTAGGACCTTTTGAAGGTGCCTGATATTACTTAGTAAAAAGGTATTAGCTCCTCTGACCCATTATGAGGTACTGCGCACATGTCAGTGAACAATTGAGAAATGACATGGTCTTATTCTAAGGCAGACTGAAACTTTTGAAGAGATATGATGCCTTTCAGAGCAGGGTGGAGCAAATGGATGAGCTGTGGCTCTACTGTTTCTATGTTTGGGGCTGTTGCTGGATGTAGCATGGCATGGGAGTGAACTCTAGAGTAAAGTTACACTGTTGGAGTCTGTGAATCCTGAGGGGTCTTTGTGCTGAGCAAAATGTTGTGAATAAGGCTGTGAAGGCCTGGTGGTCTGTCAACATTGTGAATGGTTGCTCATACAGTTAAATCTGCCACATTTCCCAGGCCCATACACAAGCCAAGATCTTCCATTTTCCCACTCAGTACTACTTCCTATCTGGGTTAAGGGCTAAGGAGCAGAAGGTGCATTGATGGGCTGAAGTGGGTGAGCACTAGAAGTGATGTAAGCTGGGCACTGATCTGTTAGATGGCTGGAGTCTTCAGCTTGGTTGAAAAATCCAAGTCACAACATCAGTGGCAGTCTCAAGGTCTGCTGCAGCTGATGGTGGCACCTTTTAAAGGTGTAGAGCTTAAGCTGAAGAAAAGTCTTGTGTGGTGGAATACCTTGGCATGTGTAACAAATTCTGAAATGCTGTGGCTGTCAGGATACAAAGGAACTTGGAAGGAGCCTCACTGATGGTCTAGCATTTTCCTCAGTGATGGAAAATGTAGTACAGCCATGAAACTGAGTGTCCAGTTCCTCTATAGGCAGCAGATACTTGTATGGAGTGACAGCAGACCACCTGACTTTTTTTTTTCTTTGAACCACCAAGTTCAAGGTCCATGGTGAAACATTCAGTGACTCAGTGATGCCTCTTTCCTACAGCTTCTGAAGTTCTGCAGACACATCATACAAGCAAGGGGAATCCAGTGTAGGAGCTGCACAACTGGGTGCATGTTGGGATCTAACAAGGGTTGGTGATTGAATGCATTTAGACCAAGCTCAGTAAAAACAGACAGCCACTGGTGTTGCCATTGGAACTAACATGGGGTGGGTTTCCCAAAAGCCTCTTAAGGCCAAAACAGTCTCAAATTACCTCTTAAGATCCATCATCAAGCTAACGTAGTTTTCCTGAACAATATCACAGCCTAAGTAGTCCTTTAGTTTGCTTGGAATGTACGAGAGACCCGGACCACTCATTCAAAACAAAGAGTGTCTCCTCACAGCCAAATACACAGAATGCACATGTGCCTCCGAGGGACTCTCACAGTCAACGGGGAAAACTGGTGTTGAATCTGCTGATGGTGTTAAATTATTTTTCTTGTACATTGCAAGTACATTGAGTTAATTATTAAATAAATATATGGAAAATATTCTGGATATATTTCAATATGTTATGGAATTACATATGGATATTGTAGTGTCACACTGTCACCGTATTTTAATCAAATTTAACTCCATTAGGTGAGTGATTAACTAATTTTCATAAATGAGACACATTTCTGCATCTCTGACAGTGTGTGTGTATGTGTGTGCATGAGAGAGAGAGAGAGAGAGAGAGAGAGAGAGAGAGAGAGAGAGAGAGAGATTTTTATATTTGTGTTGTGTATA
>JAODXR010000013.1:19671587-19687323 GCA_028877395.1 Cathorops festae
GTGGAACCACTTGAAACAACATTTTTAAGTAAATCCAACATCTTTTTTTTTGAGTGCTCTGTAATGTTAACATGTAGTAATTAATCTTTGTTTAAATGTTATTGAGCTGCGCCTGTTCCTGTAGATATACTAACCAATGACTAAAAATAAGTCCACATAAATTAGCACAAATTAATTACAGCATGTTCTGAAATGTTGATGACTTGCTAAAGTCTGAATATTTGCAATAAAGTATTTTTTGCAATATTTGCAAAACCCTCACTTTTCAGTTTTACCAGTTAACAATCACAAACGAGTTAAAGTCAATATGTTGGTCCAAGGGCAGCACAGTGAGGCAGTGGTTAGTACTATCAACTCACAGCAAGCAGGTTCTGGGTTTGAATGGGGCCTTTCTGTGTGGAGTTTGCATGTTCTCCTCATACTTGTGTCGGTTTCCTCTGGGTGCTTCAGTTTCCTCCCACAGTCCAGAGACATGCAGATCAAGTCAACTGGCTGTTCATCTCTGTGTTAGCCCTGGGATAGATTGGTGACCTGCCCCAAGGTGTACCCTGCCTCTCACCCAGAGTCAGCTGGGATTGGCTCCAGCTTCCACTGCAACCCTGATGGATAAGTGATATAGATAATGGATGGATGGATGGATAATGCAGATGTTGATTATTTGTTGTAGCTGTTTTATTTAATATCAATTAAGTTATTTTGTTAATGGTATATTAGTGCTGAAGTTCTGTACATAACTAATGTGTTAAATAACGTCTGTTAAGTGAACCCTAGTGTAAAGTCTGAGAAAAACAATTGAAATAGAGTTCCAACATCTAACCAATCAGAACAGAGACTTGTCTCTACGGTATTTGGCTGTAAATCATGTTTATGTTTCATGTTGATTGTCAATTCATAGAATATAGTTTCTCGGTATACTAGCTTATTCAGTACATACTGTATATTTTGGGCTTGTGGCTTTTAAGATAATACAGAAGGAAAGCTGGCTTCAACTATGTTTTGGTAATATTACTAACATGATTCCAGTGCTTCATTCTAACATGCCCTTTCTTACACAGAGCAAGTTTAAATGGGCTTCAAATTAAATAAAGAATCCAACAAGTTTATTGGTATTAAGGTAAACATTCTATTGACTTCATGACCATCTTTTATAGGTGTGGGAGGGCCACAATGTAATAAAGTCAGTACGCATGCTAGTGGGAGATACAAACCCAGCAGAAGCTGCACCTGGAACTCTGAGAGGAGACTTTAGCATTCATGTTAGCAGGTAGACATACACACTCACATGCACCAAGTCTCACTGATAGCTGAGAGTAAACATTTGCAAGATTTTTTTCCCCTTCAAATTAAGATGTAGGTGCATTTTACTTAGAACTTAATTTGGGTTTGTGTTTAGTGCACAGGTGCCTGATGATGGGTTCCTTCTGTTTTGTGTCAATGTTTCAGGAACGTTGTGCATGCATCTGACTCGCTTGAAGTGGCACAAAAAGAGATCTCACTTTGGTTTCAGCGCAATGAGCTGATTGACTGGGTGTGTTGTGATCATGGCAACATCTACCATCCATGAGTGTGTGTATATGCATGTATGTGTGTTTGCATGCATGTGTGCGAGAGAGAGAGAAAGTTACCTGTAGTCAGTTGTATCTCAATATTTTTAAAGAAAATTCTCTTTACAAGATATTCTACTATAACTGCGATGTATATTTTAATCACGTTGCAGCGTTGAAATAGATTTTTGTTTGCATTTGGCAAACTAGTCAATAAATATATGCCCAAAATTTCCTGAATAATTTGCCAAATGAACAAAATAAATACATATAAAAATAGAATCTATTTCAAATTCACAGTATTATAAGTTTTATAATGTTTAAAGTTTGAAACCAAGACATCTGATATTTCTTAATGAACCTGTAAATTTTGCACAGGAACAACACTGCACAAGTGATCTTAATAAACAAGTGTACTTGTTTATAGTTACTGTAATAATACTGTAATAATATTACTTTGTAATAAATATTTAATTCTCTCATATTATTATATTTGGTTCAATTATCCATCACACGCAAATCTCAAATCTGAAATAAAACAAACAATTGTAAAGCTTGTCGGAAGTTAGTCACCATTACACAGTGGACTGTGTTTAAAATGAGCTGGTAGCAAAGTAATGGCTAAATGTGTTTCTGGCTTTGCTGTACATATGCAATTCCTGTCAGAATTATTGACCCTCTTTATGAAAATTACCAAAAGGTAATACAGCAATATGATATTTTGAGTTTGAGTATACAGAGACACTGCAAAACACAGGGGAATATAAGCTATTCAAGAACTATCATTTGCTTGCATTTATTTAAACCATTCTTTAGGAATGTCAATACTTTTGGCACATATATTTTTGGGGAGAAAATACTACTATCATTTAAAAAGTACCTCCCATGAGAATTTTTGTTAGAACAAACATTTCTTCTATTGTTTAAAGAAAAGTTAATTATTCACGCAGTGTTTATTTTCTGGGTGATGTGGAGGTGCAGTGGCTTGCAGTGCCGCCTCACAGCTCCAGGGACCCTGTTTTGATCCTGAGCTTAGGTTACTCTCTGATAGGTGCAGAGTTTCACATGTTCTCACCATGTTCATGTAGGTTTCTTCTGGGTTCTTATTCCCCCCCACTGTCCAAAAACATGCAGGTAGGCAGACTGGCTATACTCAGCTGCCGCATGTGTGAGTGAGTGTAGGGGAAGCCATAGCTTAATGGTCAGAGAAGCAGTTTTGGGACCAAAAGGTTGCTGATTTGATTTCCCTGGACCTGCAGGAATGGCTGAAGTGCCCTTGAGCAAGGAATCTAACCCCCAGCTGCTCCCCAGGCTCATTGTACATCTCTCTGGATAAGAGCATCTGCTAAATGCCTGTAATGTAATGTAATTATGAATGCATGCATATTACACACTGTGACAGACTGGAGACCTATCCCTGGTGAATTCTCCCTCCGTGCTCCCAGTGTTTCCATAATAGACTCAGGATTCACCATGACCCTGACTAGGATAAAGCAGTTAACTGAAGATGAATACATGAAGATGCAAAAAGCAGTGTGTCTTGAGATTGGAACTAGAGCTATGACTTTAATATCACTAACAAGTGACGGAAATGTATAATTTGCACCAGTAAAAGTCATGCAGAAATCACTTACAACATTACTGGACAGTGTCTTCATACATCTGAAGAAAACATGTTGCTAGGTGCACTGACTACTCTTAACTGGCCCTAAGTGTAAATGAGTGTGTGTGCGTGTGTGTGTGCGTGCGTGTTACATCCAGGGTGTATTTCTGCCTTATACTCATTGCTTCCAGGATAGGTTCAGGATCCACAGTGACACTGCCCAGGATTTGATTAGTGAAAATGAATTACTGCACTTAAAACGAATAAATAAATTTCAAGTCAGCTAGCATTGTCGCTTCAGCTAAACCGAAGCTGGAAATATTGGATAACAAAATCTTAGAAGTCTTGTTTGAAGATGTAACAACCATTTCATTCCAAAGGAAAAAAGTACACCAAATCAAAAAGAATCAGTCATTTTTACAGTCAAGAACATCCTTTTATTCAATCAGTTAAAGGTTCTGCTCTTTTCAAACTGTTTTTCTTATTATGGAAAAGAAATTGTAATTAACACATGCATTTCACCATGAGCTCTGGAGGGCATGTCTATAAAGAGGGCAATAGCTTTTTAGGGTTAGTGAAGAAGTTCTGGGCCAGGGCAAAGGCTGCTGGGAAATCGATCTACTCTAAGCTTAGCACTCATCCCAACAGTCTACCAAAAAAAAAAACCCCACAACCCCAAAAAGAAATAGAAAAATAAAGTTTAAAAGACGGATGGTCAGCGCCAGGAAGGGACAAGGCCCTGGGAGAGTTCTGTCCACAACATTATGGCTTTTATTTTTCTCTTATGATCTCATCTCTTGTAATCATGGCTGATACTGTTGCTGGCTTCATAAAGTTAAGTTTGCATATTTATGTGGGACAAAGATCAGGCTGTGATTTGTAGGTCTGAGATTTTTTTTTTTTGCTGGTGCATTAATAATTTTCAAGGCATCTTAATTATCACTACACTTCAGGTTTGATGGCATGCAGCTTGTCAGTTTGGTCTGAGGGGCTTGGTTCATAATTGCAGATTAAACTGGAATTTTGGTTTAATCTTTCTTTCTTTTAAATTCAGAATCCATCTCTCATCCATTGCTGAATCCATTCCGTAATAAGGTGCTTTCAGGCAATTTTTCTTCCAAGTGTTTAGATAGCTGGTCTCGTATAACCGCTGCAAAGGTGCATCATCTATAAAAAATTCTCATTGTGGCATTGATGCCACCTAAATATGCAATATTGACAAAAAAAAAAGATAAAAAATAAATTTTGGTAAAAAATACAAATAAATATTCAAAACAAGTCACAAACCTATTGTAACCCAGCAGCCTAAATTTCTTCCACCACCTTTTAAGAGGACTTCCTACATCAACCAGATTCTTCCTTCACTAAAATATGATTAACTGCTCCATGTTGGAACCTTTTCCCCTTCATACACCCTTTGATTGACATCCCGCCAGAGCCCACTGGTGTAACTTGTTCACTTACATTAACTGTTCAATGGAGAAGCTGAAGAGATCGGTATGGTATACAATGTGAAGCATACAGACAAGAATAACATGTAAGCTAACTGCATTCTGCTCAGACAAAAAGTTTTGCTTTTTTTTCTTTTAAAATCCCCTCCATTCAATGAAAATGGGGAAGGGTGGGAAAGAAGATGGTTATGCGACTACAGACTATTCCAGTGTCCAAGAGAGGCAGAAGACAAGGAAAAGAGTACAGAGGAAGGAAAAGCAAGACAGGAAGGACTTTTTTTGTCTTTTTTTTTTTTTCAATTTTAGCATCAACAATAAAAAGAGGAACTAAGTCACACCGATTTCCTTTAGTACTATATATACTGCTTTGAAGAGCTTGAAGAAGGAGAGAATATAGAAGCGGGTTGAAAGGGGGGTTTTCTGAGACGGGCACTGAGGATTACAAGATGGAGTTTGTGAACAAAGGCACTTTTTTAGGGACAACCTTGAAGATGCTCTAACACTACATCACAAAACAAATATTTAGAGTTTAGAGTAATTTACATTGGGACTGGGAGGGGGTGTTGATTTCGGAAAGGGGGTGGGGTTCACTTTGTAACATTATCAACTTTGTTTATTAAAATAAAATTCAGATCAGCTTACACGGGTATGTATCATAGGATGGGAGTCTAATAATAATCAACAGCTACCAATGAAAAGGACTCGTTTCTGATGTACTGACAATTTTCAAGGGTGACTGAGTTGATTAGAAGCATCTCCCAAAAAAAAAAAAAAGGGAAGATCTTGTCATTCAGTTTGGATCTGTTTTTTTTTTTTAAGTCTCTGTGTACAAAAGCCAGCAATGCACTAGCTTCTCATAGGATAATGTCTGGAACAGAATTGACTATGTATTTTCATAGTTAGCTATGTCTGTAATTATGGCTGCCAAATACATAGTGCAATTTTATCTGTCTCAACTTTACATTGTAAACAATAATTCCTTTTTTGAGATTTTCCTTCTCAGGATTTTGTGTGTATTTGTCAACACTTTGGATTTTATCCACCCTCTGTGACTAAACCCTCCATTGGGAGAAAAATGCTTTTTTTGACTAAAATGAACCCCTCCCCCTTTACTAAATTCTAAACAAGAAATAGAATATGCATGTTTTTCCTAAAAATTTTTTTTGTGTTATGATAACACTTACTTGTTTTTTTAATTTATGTATAATAGAGTTTGAATGTACTGTATTCCATAAAAAGCACCAGTTTCATTTAGTGATATATATATTTTTTGATGTGTTGCAAAACTGTTTCTTCAGCCCTCCCAAGTTTTGAGAACAAATCATTACAAATAAACATTAAAAAAGGAAAAAAGGCTATTAAAAAAAAGAAAGAAAGATTAAAAAACTCCCAAAACTTACAAAGACTTTTTTTTCTCTCCGCCCTGTAGTTTAGAGTCCCGGACCTTTTGGACTTGAAACAATAACAGAAGGGTATTTTTCCCCCTCTTCTATCACACCTTCTAACAATCTAACAGACGAACACATTTCTCTACCCAAGGCATTGCACATGGCTCAATCAACATACATTATTTTTCAATTACAAATACCTCCCATCCAAACACAAAAGAACTCAAAAGCCACATCTTTCTCCTCAACACTACTGATAATGTTTACTATAGAAATACGTTTTCTATTTATTTTTTTGTTTTTTAATTTTCCAGGGACTTTGCTTGTCGGGCTTTTCCTATGCTGTGTGTATAATCGGGATTCGAGACTGGTACTAGTGAAAAATAACTCATTCGTTAATCGTAATGCTGCCATACTTCAGAAAATAACTAGACTGCCACTGAGCTTATTACGCAAACAAAAAAATGTTTATATAAATATATATATGGATATCTCCTGTATATATAAAGATGTCTGTTATTAGTGAGCTGTCACTTGCCACTTGTTTTGCTTCAGACATAAAAATTTCTTCCTCTATAGCTTATATGTGAGAAAATAACCTGAATTCATGTTTAACAAATTGCATAATGGGAATACAGAGGCACTTCCATTGATTAGAAAAGAAAAGTCCATCGCCATCATTAATTCTCATTTAGCAATGCTAGTCCTCTACTACGCTGATGACATGGTTGCATTTCGGCAACCACACTTCCCTGCAGTGAGACACAGAATCAGGCAGTCCAGTTATTTTGTGAGCTCAGTGATTCGAATAATGCGGCTAAAATTAAATTGATGCTTAAAACAAGCTGATTTATGACAATTTCAACATGATTATATAAAGGCAGACTAGGATTGCCCTATGGTAACCAAGGCTTCCCTTTAAATCAGTCAGTGGAAGGTGTTGTGTGCAGTTGCGTATCTCTGTGTATGTATGAGTGTGAGGCCATGCTCTGAGCATCCTGCCTTTAATAAATGTTGTGAATTACTAAACAGGATGTGAATATAGCAGATGAAGCAATGTCTGAGCTAAATGGCCATTACATACCCCTCTCCTTCTGAGCACAACTACATCATTCTTTTGCTCCACAGAGAGGCCTTGCGTTCTTGGAACACAGCTGTCTGGGAGCGTAAACAGTACAGTGAGGATGGGGCAGCTTTACCAGCCATTAAAGTAGATGTCCACTGAGTCTTTCCAGTGGTTTTGATGAAAAACTCATCATTCTTGAGAAATATGTAATTATCTATAATTAGCAAATCACAATTGTTCACAATGGTAGTAATAGGAACCAAGTGTTGGACATATTTAAAGTCTCTGATGCTCCACCCAATAACAGTGTGTCTATGTTTTGTACACTTCTCTAGTCACGATCTTCAGAATCTTGGAAGATGCAATCAACTTTACTTTTCTGTATACATGCTAATGTACACCAGTTTCTTTTGAACATGTCAGAATGAGATTTTCAGGGCATTATACAGTCACTGGCTTAAAGAAAAAGCATCACATTTTGAAAGTTTTCTTGCTTTTTGAAAGTTTTCTTTCAAACAGTTAGGGTCAAGTTGGTGTGATTGGCTGCTTATAACGTCAGTCAACCCCATGAAATATTAATAATGATAAGTACTAGACTCTCTCATGAAAGAATGTAGATGATGTGACCCCTGGTTCCAGTCACAAATGCTGGACAGAAATGAAACTAACATTCAGGACTTGTTTTCCATTGTCAATCAACAGCTACCAACCAGAGTGGGTGAAAGCTTCATATCACATGCTTCCTCCAAAACACGTGAAGCCACCATATCTATCTTGAAATGCTGCTCATGCTGTGCCACAGGGTTGCTGAACACACTTGGAGGAACGTGCTAACTGTTTTCATCTGCATACAGGAGCTCACAGACACAACCTCAACATATTAGTGTCACTCTGACAGTGGACAGAGTAACACCCTCTCTCCTACTCAGACAGCACGGTCAACTTTCCTCTCTTGGACTTCCCGGCCACAGATGGCTGTAGGATTGTTGATCTGGATTCCTGGTGGACTGAACTCAGATTTGAACTCCTGATGATAGGATAAGTGCTTTTCTTTTGCCAAACCTTCAACACACCAATAAACTTGAATATAAATTGATGACCTAGAATGTCTCTAGAGGCGGTAAGGCATTGCAATGGCTTCTGGTTTGGAATGTAAAGCAGGAAAGAAATATAATAACTAACCCCCCTTTTTAAAATGTGACAATTTCTATGCAGCAGCTCAGAGACATGGCAGTGAATTTAAGTGTGTGTGTGTGTGTATGTGTTAGTTATAGGGTTGGCATTACCCAAAGGGATTACAGTCGGCGTTCAATTGGCACTAAGGGCGAGTATAAGGCCTGAATTTGATTCTTTTTGATTGGGACAGACTCCATAGGTAGTTTTTGTCTAGATTATAGCATTTTCCTACATCAGCCTAAAATGAGAGACTGTCCTGTATGACTGCTGACTTACATCCAACATTAACTTTAGTGTGTGATGTCCACTTTCACGTTTACCTCAAAAGATTGTGTGCAAACATTTTTTCTCTATCCTATTTTCAATAGCGAACATGAGAGTAGTGTTTTATTTTCCGTACTTTCCTTTTTCTAGTGCAATACTTTAGATTTGATTTTGCTTGACTGTGTCTTTGATTAGTAATTGTTGTTAAGCTGGCTGTCAAAGGAAAGAGCACATCGAGATCAATTTCTACACTGAACTATAAATGGTGTCTGAAGGGATGATTAACTGGCTTTAGCTTCAACTCCATGCTAGATGTCAGGATGCTTAACATCTCGATTATTTGATGTCCCAAAAGTTTCTAAAACTATGCTTGCGTTTTTTAATTTTCATTATTAAAACCTCACCATTGTTGATGTCCCCAGCCATTGCACAATACAAGTAACAGATTCTTATTTTTTCCTCTTCGGGTTGTTCTTTTGTGTTTCTGCTTTTTCTGTTGTCATTCCTGTGGTTTTTGAGAGACTCCATGTCCTCCATCAAAATGTCACGTGATCCTCTTATTAAAAAAGGGGGAGGGGGGGTCATTGCCGTAAGTCGACAGGATCAGAAGATTCCAAACGATAAGAAGATTTGCTGGTTTCCTTTGTTGTTCTATTGGGCCAACAGGGTCAGAGGGCAATTTTAGGTGAGATTTTTTTTGTTTCCTGATTCAAGATTCCAGATTGTAGTGACAGGATTTTAATTGCTTGTGGGCAGGCAGGTTTTGTCAGAGGAACCAAGACTGTTGAAACAAAAAGAGAAAACAGGTTTTAGAAGACACTTATGAAAAAACAAATAAACAAACAAAAAACACCACTGTGCTCAGAATAGCGGTCTTGCTAATATTCTGTGCTGAACTTTTGAGTTTGTCCACCAGATGTCCCACTTGTCTTGTAAAGCAAGTTGGACTGTCTCTCCCCACCCTGTCCCTGTCCTCCTTTAGGAGTGAAGAGCTCTGAACTTCTCCCCCTCCCCAGCATTATCACTGTGGTTTACCTCTATCCCATAACCATTTAACTACCTGCTGGAGTAGACACATAATGTGACTCTTAGGAATCAATATACAAACTTGGATTAATGAAATTGCCATGGTGCACTTTGCAGGAAAAAGTCAAGATGAAAAACAAAGCATAAAGAAACTCAGAATTCAAATTCTATATCACACTTGTAGGCTGTTTGTGTTGTGCAAGAGAGCTGACTGGCTATGAGCAGCAGTGTGAGATTTGGTTTCTCCAAGCCAGCATATAAAAGCGAGCTGAAGTGGCTTGAGAACATTCTCTAAGTCAAATCTTGGAAGCACTTTGCCTCCAGGGGAGCGGCTTGTGTTTTGCTTGAGTCTCCCCAAACAGCCAAACATACAAAGGCCATCCCATCACAAACACTCCTTCCTCCTCCCCCAGCTCTGGGTATTGCCTCGACTCTTCCCCTGTGTGCTCTGCTCCTCCCTCTCTCGCGCTCTGTGTAATCCTTGGCAGGAGTTAGCACCCTCTTTCTTAGCCCCCTCTTTTGACTTTGACCCCCTCCACTTGCCACCTCTCAAGTTCAAGTTCAACTGGCTATGACATCATGTCTGGTTGCTGCGGGTAACCAGACAGTCAGGACATGGCTTCTCAGTTTGCGGGGTTATGCTGAAACTCTCACCCTCTCTCCTCTTTCACATTCTTTAGTGGGACGGGGTGAATGCAGGCCTCTTCTTTGGCCACAAGGGAGCTCCTCGAACCCAATTTTCAGCTCTTGGAGTTAAGTTACTCCAGGAAGTCTTTTTACACTGGGTCTTTGTGCAGGAATTTTACTGACTTTTTTTTCCTACTATTCTACTGTGTCAAGCAGCAATTGTGCTTATTTAATGTGGATTTTTTGGGGGGTTATCTTTTTTTGTTAAAGGTATCAGAACCCAAAGGGAACAAAATGGAGGCTGGTCAAACCCCCAGTTAGAGTCAGCTGAAAAAGCAGCCAGTGCATGAAAGACGTACCCAGAGGACTGTATCAGCCAAAAACGGGGTTAATGGGGTGGAGTGAAAAGTGAAAGGGGGAGAGACGGCATGAGTGAGAGCATTGGAGAGATGGAGCTGCAGAGCTTCAGATGGTTGCCATGTGTTGTGGAGCCGGCCCGAGGCGGGTGTGGTTTACACAGTAATGAGTAAAGTGCAGTGGCTTATGGAGGAGGCTGCCCACTCGTAACGCTCAAATCAACCTCCACTGCTTCTCTCCCACTGAGAACTGCTCCAGATGGGCCAGATAAACATACCGCACTGCTTATTGTATGTGGGAGAGAAAGTGAGAGAAGCAAAAAGCAAGTGAAGCAATGGAGAGACCACACTGATGCACAGAGACTACAGAGATGAGACTGTCAGTGTTCTTGTCTCTGGAATCTACGTAATTAGTACTAGTACATCAGGACCCTGCTATACAGATATGTCTGCAAAATGAGGTTCTTTTCTACAGAAACATTATTAAAAAAGAGAAATATTACTTGTTTTTGTACTAACTTGTGTCTGCTGGGGGATATTTAGAAAGTTGTTGTCCCGTGATCCGATGCTGACAAACCTGTTGGGAGTTGTGGAGCCTGGCGTGGAGTATGCTAGAGGAAGAGAGAAACAAAGCAGTAATTATTGATTTTTCCTTCAACAGATGATCACAATGTACATTTTTGGGGGGAATTTCGAGGTTGGATTTGTTTCTTTTCCTACAGCTCTCTCATTTCTACATGAATCATTCTGCATGTATCAAATAATATCTTTGCACATGTAGATTCCAAGAAAATCTCAGTAGACAAGTGAAGGTCAGGATCAAATTTAGGGCAGTTTGAAATTGATGGACTCCATAGCACAAAATGGTTCATTAATGGAGAAATCATCAGATGTCTGAATGAGGCAAATATTCATCAGTTTGATAGCTCATTTCTAATCTTATCTAACAGACATGAATATATTAGATACATGTATTTTCTTTATTTAGTTGCAAAATGTGTGTAACTCTACAACCAAGCTATTGCTAAATTGTAATTCAGTTCGTACACTTTAAAGGTCATTTTCAATAGAGATGAAACATGAATACATGCCTCACTGAACCCATACTTGGTCTGGGTTATTTAAAGGTATATCCCACTGTACTTCCTAAAATGATGTGTTCAACTAGTGACAAAAGACACAGAGTTGGAGTCTCTGTCCATTTACCATATGTTAGTAAAAAAATTCCAAAATAAAATAGAGTTAATAATGACATCAGATTCACCCTGCGAGATGGACAATGTTTACACAAAACATCCAGTGAGATGCACCTTTAAGGCTATTACCAGGACTTTATGTATGTAGCGACAGGTTTGTGAATCCATAATTGAAAGCGTTGTTAAGGGTTAGTTAGATGTAAACAGATGACAGACTTCAGGACACTGACAACAATAAAACTAGAACAGAAGTTATGAACAAAAGTAAGAAACACAAAAACAAAACATAAAAAAGACAAGAGTGCTCCGTCCAGTGCCCCCTCTGTGGTGGGTTATCAAGTTGAAGATGCCAATACCATCATGCCCCATACGCCTCCTTTAGAACAGCCACGCTGTACTGATCAAAGATCAGCTTTTCTTCTTGGACTAGTTCAAAAGAATACAGCTATGCAGTATTTCACCACTGACCTTGGATCAGCACTGGAGTTTTCCGATCACATCTCCACAATCCCAAAGCAGCAAACTAATCTGTGGCTAAAACTCAATCAAATGGAACTCAAAGCAAGTTAACGTAAAAGTCAAAAGTGCAATAGATGGGTTCAATTATTTCACCAATCTGTGTGATTGATATGGGAGTGTAAAGGCAAATGAAGAAGGTGATTTGAGTCCACATTAACTGCCCTAAATTTGTACCCTTCATTGATTGCATTTGTGTCTGTTCACCACAAAAAGTAAACAGGATAACACTGTTGTAATTAGCTGCCTGGGCCAGATAAAACCCAGACCGCCAAATGCAGCTATGATGGAGTTGCACTGGAAAAATGAAACTTAGAAGAAAAAGTTATCCAAAGACAGAACTGAGTGTTTTGACCTTTGTTGGGCTGAACTAATTCGAGCATTGAGAACTAATGTGAAGTCATATTGTACAATGACTCTGTTATCAAGACTTCAGGGAGTGGGATGAGCTTCTAGCTATAGTCATCCAATATTACTGTTTAAGTGAGAGTATGAAACGTTAATTTAAAATATACTTGGCCACAGTAAGGGTTGAAATAAACAGAGAGATGGTATGTCGGGCGATCTTTGGGCTTTTTTTATGGGTTATTTTGGGGTCACAGACTGGAAGGTCCAAATTTGGTCCTTGGGTTTATTGAGAATGGCGGGGAGGGGATCACTTACACGGAGATGTGGGTGAGGTGAGTCCGCCATCAAGGGGCATGCTGCTGGGTTTAGAGTCGGGCATGGGGAGGGGCACTGGACGCGCCACAGGGGGTGGCGGAGGCAGCAAGAAGGAGCCGGGCATTTTGCTCTGGCCGCTCCCGTTCGGCTGCAGACAACACACACAGGGTGAGGAGGGTGGATGCTATCCGACACCCCATAAGACGACAAGACCAAAGACCAAACGGCAAGAAAACGCTGGTTCTTTCCAAACAAAGATGTGGGATAGGCGTGGCTGAAGGTGGTGAGGTGTTGAAAAGGGGGAAACAACCAAAAGGATGGTGAATGTGCATCGACTTTGAGTATGGAGGCTTTTATGTTTGTGTATGTCTGTGTGTCTAAATCATAGATTCACCACAGGCACGGACACTGGAGCAGTGAAGGAGCGACCGAGATGGAGGGCTTTTCAACACAAAACACAGGGGCACAAGGAGGATGAGATCCATAATAATGAAATCAACTCAAACAGGCAAGAGAGAAAATACTAACTACACAACATCAAAGCAAATGGAAAAAGCAGAACAGAAGGAGGAATAAATGTTGGAATGAATTATATGGAGTCTGCTGCTGACTGAGGTGCAGATGAGGATTTATTGAAAAAACTAAGAAAGAAATGTACAAAGCATTGATAAGAGCACATGGTACACAAGAAGATAGTGAGGCTTAAAGGCTTGCCTTTTAATCTTAGTTTGAACACCAGACAAAAACCCATGAGAAGAAAAGATCGTCCACAAGCTCTCGCAGTGTTATTAAAAGACTGGGCTTGTCTTTTATAAAGCATTCATAAAGCATAAACAGTTATGTACGAAGTATGAAGATTACGTTTTAAAAAGGGATAAAGTAAGGAAGTGCAATGCAAACTGATTTCTATTTCAATTTCTAAGACAAACTGATGTGTTTAATAGGAAGAAAACATACTGGTGGTGATCAACTTTGAGAAGTAGTAGGCTCATTAAAAAAAAATGTTTTTTTTCCCCCACTATTCTGACAAAAGAAAAAAAAGGGCCAAAAAATGAATTACTCAATAACAGACCACATTTATTTAACCATTTAAATCAGAATCCATCTAAAATCAGGAAAATGGGTCTTTTCAATAACTCAAGTTAATAATTTTCATTGAGTGTGTAAATTTCACTAGGTGTTAATACATTAAACTGGCTATATATATATATATATATATATATATACACTTTTTGGTCCCACTAACAGCACCCCCTGTCCAGTAAAATTAATCATTACAGCATTATTTTACTTTCAAGCTTCATTTAATCATTAATCTAACTGTGAGTTAAACCACAGGGGGAAAATTATTATTTCAACTGAAGATTCAATGCAAATTGATCTGTAATAAAAAAAATACCCAATATGTCATATTATCTATATATTTGACAAACTCATTTGCATGCGGTTGCTTTGTGGGCGTCTTACCTGACCTCCAGCTTGGCCCGGTCCATCAGCACACACAAACTGCACAAACTCTTTGAGTGGGTCCTGCCCTGGGTGGTGGTGGTAGCGGATGGTGGGGTGAGTGAAGTAAGGGCTTGACTGCTGGATGATGGAGGGAGAGGGAAAGTGCAGAGATGAGGCTGAGGCACGGGGACTCCCTGACGATCGACACACAGAAAGAGAGAGACAGAGATAGAGAATTAGTGTTAGGTAAATAGGAACTTATTTAGTAATTGAAATAATAAATGTGGAAAGCCCTCTGATTCCACAAATGCACGAGTGACATGTGATACAAATTGACACACAGATGACAACTGTGACCTAATGTAGTGATATGCATACACACACTCAGACTTGCATACACCAATTTCAGAATCATAGGTACCGATGGTTCATCTAACTGCTGAAAGTTCAGTAGTTTTACAGCAGCTGACACTGAAATTTATACACCTTCAGAGACTATTTATAATTTGTAATCTTGTAGCATTTTTCCATGTTAAGGAGTAGCATAGCTTGGAAAACACTCTTTCAGGGAAGTGGAAATTAAACCATGGTATTCCTTTCTTTACTCTAATGGTGGGTCTCCCTTCATCTTGATTGCTATGACTGGGATGAACTCTCGCCCTCATCTCATGGCGTGCCAGCCTCCCTGTGCCCATCCCAACAGTCCCTCCAGCTGCCCGAGTAAGTCTGCCAAGCGCCTGGTTCCCCCAGACGAGCGCAGCCAATGCCCTGCTTCACTCATCCCCCACAATCGCCTGCCCCTCTCCCCCTGTCTCACCATCTTTCTTTCTCCCTCCTTTAATCCCATTAGGGACTGGGCAGAGGCCAAGCGCACTGGTGAGAGTGCCACATACTCCAGAGCCTGGGCCACAGGGCAACGGCAGCCCCAAACACAGTCGGGGTACACAAAAACAACGCATGGCCACCATACAAAGAAGGAACGAAGCATAAGGCCTGTACCAGATCTGGCCATATAACATGAGAAACAAAATGAAACAAGACAAACACAGGCAGAGAGATGATTCATAAAGACTGCCACAGTTACACAGAAGATTACAGGTTTTCATTGTAAAATTGCTGTGTTTGCAATACCACTTGCTAAGATTAAGACTGAGTATGATGTAGGAAAAGTGCATGCAAATGCATGTTGCTTTTATTCTGTAAAATTTGCCGAGACTCAGAGAGAGACAGAAAAGGGTCAAATATTCTTTAAAGTCCATAAATAAATCACAAAAATGTTCCCATTTCACAGTAGTAGGATAGACTCCAGTATTATGAATGTAAAGGAATAAGCGGTATTCAGTCTTTTAAAATAATCCAGGACTTCCAAAATAAATACGGCTCTTGTCATTTTCTATGGAAAGTTGTAGTT